>OMLM01015093.1:91104-108605 GCA_900302695.1 Helostoma temminkii | reverse complement strand
AAACTATAACAAACTTTATTTAACTGATACACACTGATTAACAATCAAGATGGCTCAATTAAACAAGGCACACTAACTTTGACTAATGTGTTACATGAACATATATATACAGACTTGTGGGTGTATATGTGTGTGTGTGTGTGTGTGTGTGTGTGTGTGTGTGTGTGTGTGTGTGTAATGGCGGTACAAAAATGGCGGATGAGATCACGGGTGATCTCTCGCCCACCTCTGAGGTGTGGTTAACAAAGGAATCCAAGATGGCGTCTGAGACCGGCGCAATCTTTGGAATGTGTGTCTATGTGTGTGTTTGTATGTGTGTTTTGAGCACGATCGAGGTGTGAAGCGCGATTGGCGCTCACACACACACCGGAGAACAAAGAAAGGTTAGTAAAGAGACAGAGAGAGAAGAGAGAAGAGAGAAAACGATCATAGAGATGGTTCAACAATACATTACAACACTATTCAACAATATAGAAATTAAACGCTCGTCAGAGTTAAACTCTACTTGTGAATATGGTTGAACTATGTAACAACCTCTATCAGTTATCTAACTTTGATCTCTGCATCAGACACGTTTTGCCTCTTACTGTGGTTGATCCTTGATGAAACGGTAAAGAAAATGTCCAGTCCTGTGATCCTGTGTCCTGAGCAACAGATGTTCGGCGTGCCGAAACAGCTGATCCTGTCCCTCGCGTGTGGGAGCTCCAACAGGAACCAAAAGTGACCAAGAAAAAGAAAAATGTGCGCAAAACAAAAGAGTGCAATAGCGGCAGCAAAACAGAGTTTAAAAAGTGTGGGCCTTGAGAACAAAGAGTTTGTGGTTGTGGGTATCTCCGTCAGTGGACGGACCAAGGGGCCGCGCTGGAGAGAATGAAGTAACGGCAGGTCCGTTACTTTATACTTTGATGCGTCCCGTCGAATCAAAAGGTGATAGTCCCGTTTCCCCTGAGGGGTGGCGTCCCACTCAGCTCCTAATCAGAACTTTAATCAGGCTGCGTAGGCCACGGTTTATGACCCTTTGTTTAGTCCAGGCACATGGTCTGTGGTCCCAACATAAGCATCAGGGAGAAGGGAGTTATTCTACTACCACTCAGCCATAATGGGGACTAACCGATGACAGCCACTATATTGTTTTCCCTCAGTGAACTGCTGTGCAGCTGGGGACTGCTGCTAGTCCAGGCATCACACAATGTAAACCCACAATGATAAACTAATAGTCCTTCAGAGAAAACAGCACACACGCTGTGTAGTGATAATGCAGGTATTATCCAAAAATTAGTGTGTCAGTATATTTTCCATTGAACTGATGATATGGCGCTTTACATGCTTTACTGTGCTTTAAAACATAAAAATGACAGAACCCTTTCAGATATGAATGTCCTTCATTTTAATATGAAAATCCTTCCAAATTCTGTAGACCTGTTAGGCACCGTAGTGACTCAGTGGCTACAGTTGCCATCTAACAGCACGAAGCTTTTCTTTGTGGGCTGTGTATGATCTCATCTTGCTTGCTTGACTTTCCTCCAGGTGCTCTGTTTTCATAGGTATGAATGTGAATGTGTCACTCTGTGTGTTAACAGCTTGTCCAGTGACTATCCTGTCTGTCACCAAAGTCAGCAGTTTGGAAAAGGAACAGACAGGTGGTTATTTGTTACATATGTCTTATTTTCGAGACCATTAGATGAGGTTGGAAGCTCCAGACAATGATTCTGACCTAGTAAGCAGACTTTTAAAAAACACTCAGATAGTATATCTTTAACATTTCTGCCACCATCCGTAAGCATCACCCATCCAAAAATATCTGTACTGCTTATCCTGCTAAGAGTAACGGGGAGACTGGACCTGAGGTTGTATTGGACCAGTCTATCATAGCACTACAAAAGTAAAGTAAAGAGCAATGATCAGCTTTGTAATTCTTTAATGGAGAGGCTGCTAGCTGCAGAGATCTTTTTGTTTTTAAACATAACATATTATAAGTTTTTGTTGAAATTTCTGTTTCTCTCTCAGAGAGTAGTTTCAGTCATCAACTGTCTATATGGCTAGGTACATCTACAACCACATTTTCTGCTCATACGTCCCGATTTGTTCTTCGAACTTCTGGTCTGGCTTGCCTGTGAGGCTTGCCTTAGAAACGTAGCTGCTGCCAGGCGATTTCATCTCCAGCGAGGTATACAGTACACAAGAAGGGCCAATCAGAAGTGGTTTCTACTTTACTTAGGAGGGCCAGAGTGCATAAGCCATCCACTCAACATATTTGTGTGGTCCGGCTGACCCACAGAGTTCAGTTTGAGTGCAGCCTCTGCAGGTAACTTTCTCCACATTTCTAGCTTTCATGTCTCACATACACATAAACACACACACTACCTGCTGGCAGACTGCCCATATTACTTTTTGGTACTCTACTCACAGAGAGGATGATAGTATCTTTCAATAAGAATGAGGCTTCATTTTTATTCCATCATGCAGATAGCAAATTGAGGCCGGTGTGGGGCTTATATTATACATTACCTGCCAGCAAATGTGCTATTTACTTCTGCTCTATATCAATCTGCCTCCGCCAGCAGTCATTGTCTTTCACAAGTAATTTCATTTTAGGTTAATTTCACGAGTCATTTTGGAAAGACACAAAAGAACCAGTAATTTTTTTTGTGTGGCTGGGAATCTGGTGTGTCTCTAGAATAACTATGCTACATTCAGTTCTGTTGCTCGTAGTGAGACTGTATTTGTACCCACACAGGTCATGTGTGTTGTTTATGCGTAGTGCTTACCTGTGAAGTAACTAAAAGGAAAAAAGCTGAAAGACATCAAGACCTTAGAATCATACATTGGAAGACAAGCTCCCAGTGAAAGCTCTCATGGTGCATCAGACTCATTAGCCAGATGTTTAAAACCGTACTCAGACTGTATAAGTAGTATACATAAATTTCTCTTGGGATATTTGAGCATAATGTCAGTACTGATGGCACCACTGAAACCCTATTTGCAGACTTCCCCAGCTTGGCTGAGTGCTGCATAAAGAACAGTTAGTAGTTGTTTATGAGTGGTTTATGAGTGGGAAGCCAGTGAGGGATCATATAGTTGTACCTAACTAATAGCACATGGGTTGTACTCCTTCTCACTTGCAATTGAAACAACCTTGTCTCCTAAGGAGGGGGTGGAGTGTACGGCAGGCATAGAATATCCATGACTGTCACAATGGATACACAAGTTTGATTATAGAGTCCCGTGTGTGGTTGGGTTTAGGCAAGAAAAGTACTTTAGTTAAAGTTAGAGAAAGATTTGAGTTAGAGGGACCAAGTTTTTAGGTTTTTCTCAGACTAGAACTGCTTTCTAAGCCAACTCTCTGATGCAGAACACCTTTAACACCTTTAAATGCACAACATGAGTTGGTGCAATTTTGTCATTGTCTGAATGTTTTATTGTAATATCTTTTAAGCACGCAAGTTATGCCATAACCTAGGGTTCTAAGAAACAATTATTTAGATATAAAATCATCAGCATCATCTGTGCGGGATGATTCTCCCTCCTGTAAAGCCGCGCAGACACTGTACAACTTTTTTCAGTCTTGTTAACTCACTCTAAAGAACTGCTTATCCAGTCTTCTGTGTATGGTTCAGACAAGTGGCTACAATGTGGAGCTCACATAGACTTTTGATACAGATCTCCTGGTCATGTTTATGCAGTTACGTTCAAAAAGTTTAATTAAGCGAGATAGCTGCATCCTCATTGTTTACAAAAAGAGATAAAGATTGTTTTATTTACAATAAATGCAGAATGGGAAGGAAATGTTTTATGTGACAGCAGCCGGAATCAATTAGTCATAACACCTGGATACCACTATAACAGCGTCCATATTGTGGAATACTGTGGGGCTGCTCAAATTGAAGACAACCTATCAAAAATTCGGACAAGCTAGATATCAATCTAATTGTCCAGGTCGAGGATCGTTGGTCATTCAGGTGATTAATCAGGTGCCAGGACCCTGCTCACACTACACTTCAAATGACAGCTGGTTGGAATCCATGACATGAATCACATCTAAATTAGAGCTAAATCTGTACAGTGTTTGCTTGGACTAAAACTGCTTCCTACTCAATGTAGTGGACTGAGACAGAGGTGCTTCCTCTACCAAATATTCACAAGAGGAATCTTCTATTCAATCAGTGAAGTCTTCTTGTGTAGCTTATCCCTCAGGCACTCTCAATATACATTTAAACGCTGCAGGCCACAGTCAGAATCATCATCTTCAGAGACTTCTGATGCCCAGCCAGTGTCTGATTTGTTTCCTCACCTTGTACTTGCTTTGCAAACACCATGTCTAAAACATAATGCACAAAAAACCAGCAGTTGTTCAAATGGGGCCCAAAAGCATACTTTATTCTATATATACTATTTAGTTTTTATTTTGTACAGCTGTGTTATATTTTGGTATGGGAGCTTTGAAGAAACATGTAAAAGGTAAGGCCTATGTTCCCCAACAGTATAATGAGATAAAAATGAAAATTTGATCATTATCTCCATTATTCACTATACTCATTGATTGCCTTTATTTGTTTAAAATGGTCACATTTTCCATAAGCAGGAAGTTACATAGGTAGAAAGTTAAAATACTACTGCAGAAACAATAGGAAGTACACTACCAGTCAAACATTCTCCTTCAGTGTTTTTTTCTTTTTTTACTATTGACATCATTGTCCATTAACACTAAAGAGACTGAAATTATGACAGAGGATGTGTGGAGTTATGCAGTGAACAAAATTACCCAGAATATGTTTTATATTTTCAAAGTAGCCATCTTTGATTTGATGCCAGCTTTGTACACTCTTTGTATTCTCTCAGTCAGCCTCATGAAGTAGTCACTTGGAATGGTTTTCTAACAATCCTGAAGGAGTTCCCAGAGGTGTTGAGTAGTTGTTGGGTGCTTTTCCCAACATTTTCTGGTCCCACTCATTTAGATCAGGTGAGTGTGGAGGTCAGGTCATCTGATGCAGCACTCCATCACTCTCCCACTGTGGGACAAATAAAGGTTTCTTATCTTATCTTAAATGGCTCTTACAAAACCTAGCTGTGTTTGGAGTCATTATTGTGTTAGAAAACAAATGATGGTCACATTAAGTGCAAACCAAAATGCTGTAGTGGTTTAGTGTGTTTGGTTTGGTTTTGACTAACTCACTAGCAAAGCACCACCACACCATCACACCTTCTCCTACACACTTCACAGTGGGAACCACACATTCAGGAACATCTCTAGTCTAACAAAGACAGAGAGGTTGGAACCAAAAATCGCAAATTTGGACCCATCAGACAAAATTTCAGATTATCTGACCTTTGTTACTTAAAGTGACGATGAGCTGTCTTTTCTCTTAACTTAATTGAGTGTCTCAGTGCCATAATATGGATTTGTACAGTAGTTGTAGTAGGACCAATAGGCCCATTGACTCTGTACCAGCCCTACCACTGCAGAAGACAACTGATGGTCTACATAAGTACATTAAGAAGCAAGAAATTTGTCAAATTAACTCTTAACAAGGTAGTGTGTGAAATGAAAACAGCCCTGTGACTACTTTGTGAATTTTATGAAAGAATGTCAATACTCAGTGTGGCTACTTTGAACAATCTAAAATAAAATAAAATATTAAAATATAATGCATGTTCTCGGTTATTTAGCACCTTATTGTTGACTACATAATTCCATATTTCTTAACTTTTAAATTTCAGTGTCTTCAGTATTAATGTACTGAGTGAGAAGATGTGTCAAAACTCTGGTAGTGTAGTATGCCACCCTCCCTGTTACTGGGATAATAATTGCTGCAGTTAGTAATGTCAGTTTGCCAAGTTTTTAAACTCCACCACGAAGCATTCGTTCCAAAATAAGTTACACTGATTTTAAAACTCTTTGTGTCTGGTCAAGCACTGGCGATCAGATGGCTTTTAAGTTTTAACAAGAAGTTACAAGGAGAAAACTTGATCATGGCACGTATACGGCAGCTTTCCCAGCTCGTGATTGCATTTCTTATATACTTCTCTTTGTTACAAAAATAGTTTTTAGTTTTCATACATTTTGATCAGTCACACAATGCACACAATGTTAGATTAGAGGCATGTCATGGGGTGAGTTTTGGTGAAATTTCTATTCTTGCCAATAAATTATGTCAGCCTGCCTTTTGCTTTACTGCTCTGTATTCCTTTTAACACCCACACATTTCTTATGTTCAGATGATGATGAATGCTTGAAAAAACAAATGTGTGCATTTGTAATGTGGCATCTCTTGTTTTACCCTGTGACTACTCAGCACTGCTGCAGAGATCCAGTCCCTGCTCCCTACTCATTGTGCTTGTCCTCTTTGGCTGTGATGTATTGCCCAATGTGCGAAAAGGTTAATTTCATTACCCTGATTAGTTAAACAGTTACAGATGTAATTGACACAGAAATAGAAAAGAAAATGAAAACTGCCAGCGACCAGCGGGAGCTACTTTTCTCTGCCCAAAGGGACTTAACCAGGGAAAGGCAACAGCATTTTACCAGAAATGAGAGATGAAAGAAATCACATTTATTGGCTTTCCACACTTTTTGAAACTGCTTTCTCCTAGCTTTAAGCACACAACTGAGATGGCTATTGTATTTTAGAAAGGTACTTTAGTTCTTGAACCTTAGCCCATATGAAAATCTTTGAAATTGCAAGTTGAAACTTGTCATGACAATTGATATTTTTACAAAGCCATGAAGGTTTCTTATAACCACTGCATTGTCACATGATTAAATTTGGATGCAGTGGATTTCTTGAAGTCATGTAATGAAAACCACTTATTGTCGGGCTCATATCATTTAATTGTCTTGGCTGCAGCCCCCTGCCAGTTCATTATAGCATGCCTGGATTGCATTTGCCCACACTGCTATCCTGCCAGTCCTTCCGCAGCTACTGGGAAATTTGTTCAAAACGTGTGACTCTGTCAGAGTAATGCTGTATTTTAAACTAGTTTTCATTGTTTTTTGTTTGATTTTATTTGAGCCTGAAATCAGGAGAGACTAGACTGGAGGTAATTTTCACCCAGATGAAATGTGTTTCCAGATGGAAGGTTAAGGGTCTGTGGAAAAGTGCTTGAACAAGTGCAACACATAATTCCCTGCAGCCCCATTCAAATGTGATTGTTAAAACTTTATACTTGATTGAAAAACTCTGTGGGGCTAGGAAATGTTAATTATACTAATCCTTACAATGATTGGGCAGACAGCTGCTAAAACTCAGTTGATTGTCAGGGAAGAACATTTATATCATAATATACTGGCTCTTCAGCTTTTCTACAAGCAGACAATTTATCCCTCATCATATTTTTTTTCACCTCATTAGTGACAAATGTATGTTTTTGCTGAAGCAGAAGCCAAAACTAATTTTGCAGTGATATTTTTGTTATCTTGGAAAAATCTTTTCAGGATTTCCTGTTTTGTGATCAGCACAAGAAACATATTTAATAATCACAGAATTACACAGAAAATCTGATTGCTAGGCCAAGAGATCTGAAAATACCTTGACAATTAGGGATGCATCCATTGATTGGAGATCCGATTGGCTGATCAGTCTGAGATATCGTGTTCTTTGCCAATCACATTTATACGCATGATAGTTCATATTGCGCAACTGAGCAACCCGGCTCAAAGCCATGATTCGGGGTTGTGCTTACACATGCTTCAGACCCATGGTGTGAGCAGTACTGGAAAAGAATTGGAGCAGGACATAAGATGACGCTTCCTCCATTTTGGGGGCCAAAATAAAATCTGCTGTTGGCTCTGTTCAAAAGTTTGCTCTGGCTAATACGCAAGTATACAGAAGTAAAAGACAACATGCTACCAACGCATGTTTTTTCGTTTTTTCGCAGTTTCATCCACTTGCTGTTCAGCCACATCATATTCTTCAGAATACCCAAGTTGACAGTTGATTAAAGCTAACATATTCACATATTTCATATTAAATTCATATTTATTGAAAAGCATCTCTCATTCCATGGCTTGATCCCTCATTTTGAGCACATTTTATGGGTTGTTTGTCGCATCCTGTGCCTTCATACTCCCTTATAGTTGCCTTTTTCATGCACCCACTCTCAGTATGAACAAACAGGGTCATGCTATGAAGACCTATCCATCAGGAGGAGGATAAGGCAGGAATGCTGCTGCTGGTGACACAGTGTTGATTACTGTTCAGCAGAAATAGGCCCAGAGGCTTTTTTCCTCTATAGTCACTAACTTGAGGAACTGTTACAGTCAGCAGAGGATTTGTCAAGAAATGATTTAGGAGTTGTCTAAGGCTTTTAATCGTTTTAATCATCTAAAGGTTTGACAAAGTAAGACCTCTAATTCACCTTTAGTAGTAATCATCAAAGACAGTTTGTTCAGGATTATTATATCTGTCTGTGTCTCCTCCAGATTACAATGTACATAGATGAATTTTAATTACAGCATTTGAAAATGACATTTTACAGTTCTAGTCCTTTCTACATATAAACTGAAACAAGATTTGATGATTATCAGAGTAAGGAAATCGCCTGTTGCCATGAAAGTGAAATTTCCAAGTGAAATTGCGTATGTGTAATCAGCAATCTGAAGATATGTTCACAAGAGATTTTTTATAGTGTCAATTTTGAGACCAAAATCTAAAAAGTCTTTCACCAAAAGCAAAATTTCTTTATTAATCTGCCTTTAGCGGAAATATACAACTGGAGAAAACAAGAGAGAGAGAGAGAGAGAGAGAGAGAGAGAGAGAGAGCAACACAGCTCTTGAATAAAGTGTATCAACATTTTTCTTAGTTAGCTTGTTTTTGGTGACTCCGTGACTTTCTTTGCACTTAAAATGCACTTTTTTATATAAAAAAAAAAAACCCACTTATATCTTATAAAACGAACACACTTCTTCTGATAGTGTTTTGCTTTGCTTTGGTTTTTTTCTCCTTGACTTAGAGTTTTGCTTGTTTTGTACCTCACTTGTAAGTCACTTTGGATAAAAGCGTCTGCCAAATGACTAAATGTAAATGTAAATGGTGAATAGCATGTTTCTAACTAGCTGCCATAATACTGGTTAGCAAACCTGAAAGCTGTGTTTACTCAGGGGGAAATTGTTGTTGGACATCTGCCAGACAGTAGCTTTTCCAAAGGCAATTCAGCATATGGCCAGGAAGAACTAAGAATCAAACCACAGATCCTAGAGCTCATGTGTTCCTATATTAACCAGTGCATTTGTCCACACAGCCAGCATAGTGTTTGTGTATCACTCATGTTTATGTATGTTAAACATCAAATCTTCCTGCATTTGCTCACATCACAACAGTCATTGAGTTCTGGGATCTAAAGGTTGCTTTCACATCATCATGTCTCACGCAGGACCAGAGCTTCTGCTGTTGTGCTGCTTATGTCCTCCTCATGCTACACTTTCTATGTAGACAGTGTTTCATCAAGCCGGATTTGAACCCTAAGTGGTACATGGTTTTCTGCCCCATTAGTACTTCAAGAACTACACATTCCTTTCACCTTCAGAGGTAGAAATTTCACAGTTACTATATGTGTGAAAATATCTCAAGAACTCAATAGATAACAACAAATCTGTCTGGATGATTGGATTGCTGCAGGGGCAGGTGAGAAAACTTGTCACTTGTTTTGTCATTTGAGAGATTCAAATCTCAAAAAAATGTTTTCAGGCTTTGGAAATCACTATATCATCTGTTTATATATATCTATATTTCAGGGAAATACAGTATTAGTAGTAGTAGCAGTAGTAGTATTTTTATTATTATAATACTCCGGCACACCCACGACATGCCAACCCTCTACATTCATACATTTATAATTCTACAACAAATTTCAATATCCAGTAGCTCTCAGTATACTGTACATTTCTGTCCTAACGTGGCCTATTTAAGGGAAATTCTAGATAAACTCTTCTTATCTCGCATGCTCAGATGATATTATTAACTGGGATGTATCTGGCCCATGATCCCAATCTCTGCAGCTGCACCTGTGACTGTCTCATTTTTGCCGGTTGTCAGCTAGTTTAAAGGAGCATCTCATGTTCCCCACTTCCATGCTGACAGGGCTGCTTCCAGTCAGAGCTCTTGCAGCTGCAGTGTTGTTGTTTACAATCTCTCATTGATTTTGCTTTTGACAAAGGACAGGTTAATCTTTTTGTTGATCTTACACTGACAGCTTATGATTTCCTTAGGGCATGTCATCTTGCTTTCAATCAATGCTTGTGTATCTCGCTCCTTGTGATCACCTGACACTTCCTTTACTGTGCCTGCCCTGAGTTTTCAGTGACGAAATGGAACATCTGAAGTTCAGAAGTGTCTCATCAAAGAAGCTTTGTACCATTATGCCATTAGAAAAGGATTTGCTATGCTTTGGTAGCATTGGCTGGCAAAACACAGATGAAGGTGTCAAAGTGTTACCTCTGCCTGCATTTGTTTCACACACTTCTGTGAAAGGGAAATTCAATACAGTTGATAGATCACTCTCATTAGTTGAGTATTGAGCATCGGGAGCCAAAAAACTGACACTTTTCTCCTGTTGGGAGAGTGAGGGAAGACAAGCCCTATTAGCTGGATCTGGTGGGTTATGAAAGACAACCTGAGCATAATGAAGGGAGTCTGTCAGGCCTATTAAGGTTGTCTGGTTATACTGTCTCAGCTGGTAAAACACCAGCTATGTAGTACTTTTTGCTTTACCACATGAAGTTGATGAATGTCACAGACAGTTTGACCCTATGTGCATTTCAGCAGTGCCCTTTTAGCAATGGAATTTTCCACTTCCATGTTTCTAGTGAATTTAAAGGATCTGTCCAGTTATGTGACTGCTGGGCTCTGACATGACATTCTTTGGAAGCTGTGGTGACCCACAGTCACGCTGACATCTGTCATTCCCATAGCCGGGCCAGACTTCTGCCCAAGGTTAAACAACCAAATAGGTCATTTTGCTTCATTCAGCTTGCAATTTCCTGTTTGTTTTAGTTTTATATACCAGCTTCCCACCAAAATCAAAGATGCTACAAAAGCACAGCAAAAAATCATCTGCCAGCTCTTGTTGATTTCATATAAAAAAAGCCTCTGAGATAGATTAGGATTATAGAGAAAATGTGGAGCTGAGGGAAACGAGCTCACTGACAACATTTTTCTTTCATGTAGGTTAAAACAACACTAAGGTATCAGAAGAGTATTTTGACAGTGCCAAGGTAGAGCTAGAGTAAACCTTGTGCATAATTAGCTTGCCAGTTGGATTTTTGATAGTCTGTGTCTGATGTTGCATGGGGGGTCCTAGAGTGTCCTGGTGTCTTAGACCTGCTGTTCTGAAAGAGCAAAGAAGGCACTTTCTCTAGTTTAATTGGCATCTTAATGTAGCTTTGCATCAAACTGCCTTCAGATATGTATTTATTCAGTCATTCAGCCAAATGTAACTTTGTGCTGGCAATGCTGTTTTTGTGCGTTCTGCTCAGAAGTGCAGCTTCATGACTTTGAAGTTTGACTATAACCAAACTTACAGTAGTAGGTTCCCATCATCAGCTCAACATAAAATATGGAGGCTCTAAAACCTTTTTTTTAAAAGTAAGTCAGTGTTCCATTTTACTTTCCTGCCTTTAATGATTGATGTGTTTGTCATTTGCAGATCTAAATGTAAAAGTTCGAGAGGTGTCAGGTATGTGTGACCCAAATTTCTACATATTCATTCTCATTAGTATGCCTGTAAATGCACTATAGCCTTACTACATACTACTCTCATCTACATCATCTAGCAACACCTCATCACCTCAGCTTTGTCTTGATCCTTCTGGACGTTTCTACTAAGCACTGTCACCTGTCAGTACCACTGTACTCATATAACACAGGGATCTCACGGTGCCTCCTGCACTCTCTTCTCTGATCCTCATCTGTCTTTGAAACATTCTTCCTCCAGGGCTGCCAGCCAGGGAAATGTGCCCTGTTATGTAGTCACAATACACTGAAATATGCACAGTCATGTGTACATACTGTCTATGTAGTGTTAGTGATGGATGGACATATATTCCATATGGTGTTGGAATATGCTGGAAAGACTTTCCTGACTGCAGGGATTTACCGTTCAACCACAACAGGTTTATGATGTCTAACACTTATGCTGGGTGGTACCGTTGTGTCTCACAGTTAAAATTGAAGCTCATCTCAAAGATGCTGGATGGGGTTGAAGTTAAGGCCCAGCAGAATTGGCAGCTGGTTAATCCAAAAGAACACATCATCATCTATTAGCTGATTATATTTTTGTACAAAGATTCTACATCTGCAAAAAGTAAGTAAAGCTACAAAATAAATGCAGCACTATAAAAGTACAAAATTTCCCTCTGACTTGTAGAGGAGGAAAAATAAAATTGGAATATGTCAGTGAAGATTCTTAGTCTTCCAGCTAAGGTTATGTGGAAGTTGAGTCATGACAACTGGATGTCTGTCTGTTAGGTTGAATCCATGAAGCTTCTTGAAAAATAAGAAGTTACTTGTAGTAGTGATTGTTTCACACTAACAAAATGTTTCAGTACTGTATAAGTATATCAAAACTCCACTTAGGCACTTAGACACATCTTGGAAAATCCATGAACTGATCATCATCACTACTGGACTAGTGATTCAATAAATAGATAGATACACTTTACTACAGTACAACATTAATCCCTTAATTGTCTCAGTATTTTTGCTTATGGAGGAATGTGTGTGTATATGTGGACTGAACTAGGCATGAAGATCTGTGGTCTGGTCTGACTGGGAACTGGTTCTGAATTAGTAAAAACCTGGCATAATTTCAAGGTTGGTTTTGTTATCAGTTTTTAAGAAACTAGGGAGTAAGACTTGCAGAGCAGAAAACATGATTATTGTGTCTTTTGGTCATGCATGCAGTCTTGCCTCAGTTTTTCTTAGTCATTGTATGATAGCATTACCTGACAATTTCACGGCCATAAATGCAATACCAAATGCAAATGCAAAACTTGTGGGTGAGTAGACAACTCTTGTACTTTATGCCTGAAGTATTTAAAATGTTACGCCCTAGGGGGCAAACTCAGGATTTTCCTTGTCAATTTCCTTTTCCAGACCATAGCAGCCTTAGCTGCTACTGAGGTCTTTCATATTGCCCTACCAGCCATAAGTGAGATTGCATTTGTTGCGCTTATATCTTAAGTTTCTGATGACATAATCCAAATGACCAATTCCATCACAGGGTTCACAATGTTGCGATTATAGATTTATTGATTTTCTCTCCATGCTAAATGTTAAGTTGCATATATAATTCTTGAATTCCCAATCCTACTCTCTCCCACTGCCACTGTCATTTGTGTATTTGTGTGGGACTCGCTAGGTAATGTAAAAACTAATGCTAACAGCTTTTAGTTGACTACAAGGTTTGAGATTTAAACCAGTCATTTTATCAAACAAATTGCAAGGCTCTCCCTCTCTGTTGTTAGTCAAGAATTTAGTTACTTTAAAAGATATGGAGTCTCTTTGAAAAGGAACCAATAAGCACATAAAAAAGCAGCACACTGATAAGCAGCATGAATATGAGTGATAATCTCAATAAAATACACATATTATCATTTATACAAAAGCATCTGCCAAATTAATATTAGGTAATATAGGCAGATCATAACTATATCACTACAGTAAACATAATAACACGTTGAATCTGGATTTAAGGATAAACACTGATCTAGTTTTCTAACACAGGGAGAAAAGCTCTTCCTTCATTCTGTTGCCTTTTGAATACAGACTGTGTACTACACATGATGCTTGTTTTAATCTCATTTTTAGGCTCAGTCCACTTCTACTGTGTGTATGTTTACATCTGGCTGTTAAATGCACACATGGAATTTCAGCCTTGTTTTTGCTTACAAAAAGTATCTTGATTTTCTCTCGTGAATTTCTCATGCCCTCTAGTTGGATATGCATGCAAGGTGTATTTGTTTATTATTTTGCCACATAAGAAAAAAGCATCAGACTCTTATGAATATGGTAAAAATTTATCTTCGACTATTTCTGGCAGTCGACTCCTTGATGCATCTGGGGAACATTTACAGCAAGAATTAAAGTGTTTTTTGTGTTGTATGATTACAATCCAATTGTGCAGGTGTTAATGCCAGGTGTAACATTCATTTCAGTACATTTAGTAATTCCAGACAGGGTTGATCAACTGCTGTGGTGATGGCCCTGAGTGCCTCTGACCACCTTGTGAGGCAGGGATGTCACACAGTGTCCTGAGACAAAGTGAGAAGAGATCAACTGAAGGCCCGTTCCTCAGAGACAGTGGAGGTAGACACTGTGAACACCTTGTTCTCTCCAAGTCAATCACCAAGCAGCGCTACACTGACAACACAGTGATAGATGCTACAGCTGGACAGGGCTGTGGTGGCTGCAGGTCTGATAGCAGATAGAAGTGAACTTATTAGAGTGATAAGTGAAAAGCTAGAGATATATCAGCTTGCCAACATATCAGTCAGATAACACTGTACTATATGTACAGTTGTGGACAAAACTGTTGGTACTTTTCTGTTAAAGAAAGAAAAACTCACAATGGTCAATAAAATAATGTGAAACTGACAAAAAATTTACTGAAAATTAACCAATAAAAATTAGACATTGCTTTTGAATTGTGATTCAACAGCAAGATTTTAAAAAGCAAACCAATGAAACTGGCCTTGACAATAATGATGGTTCCCTTTACTTACTATTTTTTTGGGCTTTGAGGCTTTTGAGGCAATTACTGCAATCAAGCGATTTCTGTAACTCTGAGTGAGACTTCTGCACCTGTGCAGGTATTTTGAGCAAACTGCTCTAGCTCTAAGACTGGACAGCACATTTCGCATCAGAATGACTTGATAGACATGGGATTTCATTGTACCCTGCACAGATTCAAGACACCCTGTGTCAGATGCTGCAAAGCAGCCCCAGAACATAACTAAGCCTCCTCCATGTGTCACAGTGGGTACAATGTTCTTTTCTTTGTTTGCTTCATTTTTGTATCTGTGATCATAGAGTTGATGTGTTTGTCTACACTTCTTTTATCTCCTGAGACAACTCTCTCCATAGCTTTCTGTGGTCAATGTTCAGTGTGGTACACACAATGATACCAAACAGCACAGTGACTTCTTCACCGTCTAAATGGGCAGACTGATTAATTGCAAGTTTGAAGAAGCCTGTGATGCTAATTATACGACAGACTTTAGTTCAACATGTCCCTATGGTCAAATTATTTTCTCTATCGTTTTTGCCCAGGGCAGTTTCAATATTTTGTCTTTTTAAATGCTTGTGTTGAACCACAATTCAAAAGCAATGTCTGATTTTCATTTGTTAATTTTCTCTACATTTTTATTTATTATAACTTTTGTCAGTTTCACATTATTTTCGTATGACAATTATGACAATTGTGAGTTTTCCTTTCTTTAACAATTTTCGCCACGTCTGTATATCTGTACTTTACTAATGTGGCAGTTTGTACCCTCTAATATTCTTTTTTTTTTTCAAAAATACAATATCTATCTGTTTCTATATATTTTAGTACAATGCAGCATGTTCCAAAACATATTTTTATGTGAAGAGATGCTATCTAAGGTTTCTGTGACCTGGACTAATTGAACAGTCTGGCAGCACGGCAGGGATATTGACTTCTGAAGGTTTTTGAGAACGTCTCACCCTTTTAACCAGTCAGAGAAGGCCAATTATTTCCGCTTGGCTGAATTTACTATATTTTTGTTTATAGTAATTTTATTGGCCTAATATCTGAAGTGCTGGACAGAGTGGATTGGTTTGATTTCTATCTCATTCTACCTAGATTCTAAAACGTTTAATGCCATTTTTTGGACAACCACCCAACCAAATGCAAAGCAGTGGCACGGTAGCTATCTTGATAGAGTGCTGGGTTGCAATGTGTGAGAAGTGGAATCAATTATCACTGGAAACGTTAATTTTAGGGGTGGCTGTGCTTCCGCTGGTTAAGCAGTCATCCATGAACCACATGGCCAGTGGTTCCTCCTCACAATGGTTAAGTGTGTCCCTGAACCCCAAATCCTTGGTGCCTTACATGTAGTTGCCTGTCCACAAAAGTATCACAATTTGATTTGATGACTGATATTATTATAACAATTATTATATTATTATAAATATTATTTAAAAAAATAAAAATTTGTCATATTTATTTGTGTATCATTATAAACATTTGTTTTTGTTTTTTTGGTGTTTGCAAGATTGAGGGTTTTAAGGGGCCTTGTGTGATTTTGCAGATTTGGAGACACCCCTGTACAGTGTGTATAATTACATTTCCATTCACCTGTTGGTGATCTACTCAAACCACTTTCCAGGTAGTCTGCGTAAGTGGTTGTTCCTAACAAGGATGTCACAGAAAACTACATTATTGAAAGACATGGTAGTTGTTTTAGTGAGAGTGTGCTCGATCTTCCTTCCACCTCCTCCTGCAGAATTGTGGAGACATTTGAAACCAATACCTTGGAAAACTGTGAACAAGTAGGTTTCTCTGTTTACTGCAAATCCAAAGGGGGAACCCTTCTGTCATTTTTCTGAACACTATCACATTGATGGACTGTCCATAAATATTGGTTTTACATTCACCCAGCCGAGACTGCAGGCTTTTTGCAGAGCATAATTCTGTGAAGTAAAATCTCAGGCACTATGAAACAACAACGAAAAAAGATTTCATCAGCCTATGAAATGGGAAGGCATTAAAAGATTGAATTGTTGACACAATAAAGCCTCTCTCTGTTTAACAGGTCAAGAATAAACTCTCATGAGCTTATGCTTTGGAAGGATATTGAAGCTGTGTAACAGCCTTCATGCCAGTAACAGACATAACTTCATATAGTTGAGAAATTAAATCTCTCCTGCTCTAAACAGTGACTGTACTGTAGCTGTGGACAGTGTGTGATATGGGCTTGATGTTATGGTAATCACTTCCTAGCTGTACTGTTCTACTTGACATGTCCCCATTACTGACCCTTTGTGAGACACCTACACTTAGTTGTGTCATATTGTCTAAAGTCTTATTGAGAGCTCCCGAATAACACCATTTTTGATTGTAGTGGTGTTTTGATAAAGCTGTCGGACTTCATACATACTGATGACTCTTCTGAAGAGATAATGACTTTCATGACTGACCACAGGAGTTACAAAATTGCAGAATTTTCCTGCCACTGTCATAGTTTTACCAGTATAGTGTAAGTGGTACTCATCAGTGTCCTGAGAAAGGATGGCCAGTTCTGCCAGCTGCATTCAAATACTTACCAGCAGGTGGATGTTGGTAATGTTTTCACCAGATTTGCTGATTCATTGAACATTGACTCAATGTTAAACATGTTTTTCCTGTGTTGTTTGTGTTTTATATTTTGACATTTCAGTCAGAAGCATTTACGAACATATAGTTATACAGTTAAATTGGGGAGAAAATGTTGTGCTTTATATGATATTACTGATCAAAGAAACTAACATTCACGTGGGAAAAC
>OMLM01015093.1:49343-91084 GCA_900302695.1 Helostoma temminkii | reverse complement strand
CACATGTATAGTGCAAATATCATATTAATAATAATTAATTTAAAAAATATATTAATTAATATCAAAATATAGTAATGTTTTCTCACATGAACTTCAGACAGTGCATTGAGAATGACATCTGGGCCAGTGTTGCCCTTTACCAAAAGTAGCTCACAACCTGCAGATTGTTCATGTCTGACAAATTCTCACTTACTGGAAATACTCTGTTTGATTTAGGCGATGGGTGGTGCCCGGGTAGAGCGTGTAGACAGAACAGGACATGATGCAAAAAGTATGCAGAAACCGGAAATTACTGTGTTTCTTTTTACAGAACATCAAAGCAACATTAGTAGCACGATAGACATGCTGTCAACATGACAGTTTAATGTCTGATCCAACTGCTTCAGACATGTGTTCTCACATAAAGACAGTTCAGGTTCGCAGTGCATGTCTGAAAAGAGCTTAAGTAAAACCAGGAAAATTTAAAAACAAAACATAAAAGGGGAAATTAGCTTACTACTTACTTGGCGGTTGGTCCTGTCATTATGACAACAATCATAAATGCTCAAGTTACAGTTGTGAAAATGTCACGGTTTAGTTTAGTGTAGGGTTCCTCCAGGTCCTCACTATGGGGGGAGGTTTTGTTGCCCAGGTCCTAGCTGGTCGCACCAAGAAGCTGCTGCACTCTCATGATTATGTTTCTGTCCATTGTTGTTAATGTTCTGTTGTTCTTTTCTTTGTCTCCTCTTCTTTTATCTATGCACTTTTCAATCACCTCAGCCAGTTGAGGCAGATGACCACCCACACTAAGCCTGGTTCTGCTGGAGGTTTCTTCCGTTAAAGAGAGTTTTTCCTTTCCACTGTTGCCCAGTGCTTGTTCATGGATTTGTTGGGTTCACTCTGAATAACCTGAGTGCCTTGAGATGACTGTTGTGACTTGACATTGTAAATAATGGGAAAAATATGAAAATTGAACTTAGGCACATGAACTTCAGGGTTAGGACGAGTAAGAGGTGAGTCAGAAAAAGGTCACAAAAAAGTTTTGCATGTTGTTGATCTATCCAACCAACCTGAGCTTCGCCCTACATGATATGACATGATTTTTTTGCTTTTTATACTAATAATTTATGTTAATAATTATTATTCAACTATTGATGTGTCTGTGTTGTAATTGAGGTCAATTGACATCCCTGTGTGTCTCATACTGACGCAAAGAGGGACCTTTAGTGTCATTATGAGACACCAAAGGACTTGACAAAGCATCATTACTTCACAGCCTGGGAATGAGACTGGGCTGGATCAGACAGCTCTGTCTGAACTAATGCTATGCACCATTAACTCAAGGAGATCAAAAAGCAATATTAATCTATCCCTATCATGTAGCTGTTGACAGTTAATTTTCTAGATATTTCTAGACTGCTAAAAGTAACATATTGTCTAATGCCACTATAATAAGACCTCTGTTCGAGCTGGCTGCGGTCAGAGTTTAGCTTTCTTTATTTCACTGCAAAGACACAGCAGATAATCTGAACCCAAAAGTGCAAGCAAACTAATGCAGAGCCATTCAGCTCTGCCGGGGTCGAAGAGTTCACCCCTGCTCAGAATTTAGTTTGTTTGTGGTTTTTGCAACGCAAGATGATCCTTTACCTTTTTTCCACCAAGTCAGTAACAGGGCTGCTTAATTTCCAACCAGTCTCATTCGGCAGCCAAAGAACCAGCTCTTGGTCTGGGAAACTTGTTCCAGAAGGGCACCAATTCTTTGCTGGTTTAGAATCAATAACTGATTGTGTCCAGGGCTGTGGGCTGGATTATCATGACCAACAACAATTTTAAACTAATGCTAGCAATAGCCCAGAACTACTGTCAAGTTTTTGTTGGTTGAAAATGAGTATTGCAGGGTGAGGGGGTTTTAGCTCTCTGAACACCACTCACCATCTGTCAAGGCTACATTTTCACTATCACTATCAGCATGAAAAGATGTATCTTTTTTTGTCACATTACTCAGCAAGATAAATAGTTTTACATCATTTCTGTAATACTGTGTATGCAAATGAAGCTGCTCTTTATTTCTTTATTTTGCTGTTGACACTAAGCTCCCTTTCTCATTGCTTTCACGTAAGGCTCCCCGAAAACTCCAGCTACATCTTCATGGCAATTTAATGAAAGCCTCGAGTAGAAAACTCTAATTTTGTTTGTTGTTGGGAAGGTAAATTAGCAATGCTCACTAATAATGCATGTGACCATGACCTGGAGTCAAATGTTCTAGCATTATGAAACCTTAAGTGTTTTTTGCATGCTTAGGTTTGGGAATAACTTTATCCAAAGTTATGATTTATCTGTAACGCAATAGTATACAGTAAAGTAATATTTCTAGCTTACTTTGTGTTCTGCTGCAACAAGCATTAACATCCATGAAATGTAAGCATGTTTCTGTGTTTGTGCCTTTTGAACCTTTGTAA
Organism: Helostoma temminkii; assembly: GCA_900302695.1. Lineage (NCBI taxonomy): Eukaryota > Metazoa > Chordata > Actinopteri > Anabantiformes > Helostomatidae > Helostoma > Helostoma temminkii. The sequence goes on along the minus strand of OMLM01015093.1, from coordinate 88,646 downwards.
TTCCAGCTTTTAATCCTGCATAAATTCCTAAGAGTGTAGCTGTGGAAGAAAGTTAAACATTTAGAAGCTACAGAGGTGGATATATGCTGAGGAACTGGTGGAGCCTAAACCTGAGCTAAAAGAAGAATAAATATTGGACTGACATTCAGACATACAACTCCATCAGCTGGATGCACTCATCAGCAATTATTTGTTTGGGTAGCATGATATGTCGATTTTGCATATCATACTTGTTGGGCTTTGGTCAAAACACCAAAGAATGCATTATTAAGGCCAGTAAATCATAACTTTAAGATTCTAGCATTTCTATCCAAAACACTTCACATATTTCAGTGGTCCTTCTAGAATTTGTGTCTTGTTAAGGTGGAAATATCTGATTTTTGACTGTCACTGTTCACTGCAAAATCTCCACGCTGAATCCAAGAATAATAAAACATTGTTAAATGAAAGCTACAAATGTGATACATAAATCAATCATGCATTTCCAGTGATTTTTATAAGAGAACTCTGGTGGTTGATGTGACATGATTGATTAAAGTGCTAGCCTAATACACTGTATGTGCAAATCAATACCTTATACTCTAACATTAGACAAAGGTACAAGTCTGATTTGTGTGTGTGCAGATGTTGTGTATATACAGGCCCACAGTAAAGGCATTGTGGTGTTTGTGAGTATCTAATCCCTTGGATCCATTGTGTTAGTCCCATAGGACTGTCTGCTGTTCCAGCTGTGAGCAGCTTTGCCCTTAACTTCCCCTTCCTCTTCCCTTTCTGCAGTCTCCTTGTCCCATCAGCCCCTTTGTGTCCCATCACATGAGGAAATTAAAATCATTCCAGTTTAAAATTATTCCAGCTGTACTGTTACTCCACTCGGAGAAATGCAGTGTTCAATATGCTGACACAGCAGTCTGTGAGAGAGTGAGCATTCCAAGGTTAACTAGGCTGAAGTCACTAGTGGTCATGTGGCTTTATGTGGGATACACCCACACACACGTGTAGAAAAATTCCTTGGGCTTAACAGAAAATAAGGTGCTTTACTGCTCTTTTTCGGTGCTAATCAGAGTCATACGTTCAAGAAACCCTCTTATACACCAAATGTTCTCTGTATAAATCTTGTAGAATTGGAACTTATTAAATGTTGGTGCTGCATACATTTACATAGAAATGAGAAAATAGATTTTTGTGAATTTACCATAATTTCTGAATGTTTTTCAATCGAAATGTAGAGACAAATGCAGTTTGTTTTCGGAAATGTTTGTTGTTTATTTCAGTAATTAGCATAATGAAGGAAGCTGTCAATATTGCTGTCTGTTAATCATAGTGATTATGGAAGAATATTTACTTGTTTAATTCACTGTTTTATAAGAAATTATCATAATTAAGGAACTGATCATAGTTAACAACAAAACAATATCAGCTCCTGGCATCTGAAGTGTAATTAACATTTTAACATAGAGCAATTGTTTATGGAAGTTATATTGGGCACAATGTGTCCTAATACTAAAGCATAACACATTGACTTTTTAAATATAACCACAACCACAGTTTCGTGCAAATCATAAACATAATTGCAAACCACAATAATTTTTGACCTGGCGGTGCACGTTTTAGTTGCTTTAGTTAAAGCTGCTCTGTGAATTTTTTATGCAGTGCCACCATCAACAGCTCGATCTAGCTGTACCAACAATCATAAAAAATGTTCATAGCAATGTAACAGCATGTTATCATTTTGGGTACATAATTTGACACATCTAGCATACTGTGACTCCAGCAGGGAGTCTAGCAATGCATCCCCTGATGTTGATAATTAGACTTTTATAATTAGACCTAATATAACACTATATTTCTTTAAACAGAGCGCAGGTCCAGCCACTCAGAATCTCTGCTCCCAGCTGAGAACCTGTGAGCCGGTGGCTGTATCTCAGCCATTTTCTAGCCAGATTCCAGCTGTCCCACTTCTGCTGTTGCCTGATAAGGCCTGTCCAGACCACACTTTTCATTCATTCTACTGCAGAGCCACCAGAACAACCAGAAAAAGTCAAAATTAGGCAAAACAAAGTCACACATTCATAACATGATAAATACAGAAACAGCCTGGGCTGTGGATCACTCATGAATACCATTGCTGGTTTAACCTTTTATGTACCTGTTTACTTGCAATAAAGAAAAGTGAGTCTGGGAGGATGCTGGTGTTGAATTAGCATGTATTATGCAAAATTTAAGATTTTTTGCTGTCATCTTCATACAGTATAACTTCACTTGAAGTAGTGCTCAAAAATATGGAGAATGTGCTTGTTTTAAATGTAGATTAATAATTTCTTAAGCTTTGAATGAAGAAGCAGGGGCATGCATGCCAATGTAAGGATCCCAAAAACATATTTAGAAATTTAAAAAAATAATAATGCTGCTGTTTAAATTAAAATGTTCATCTTCCATAAATATATTTTATAAGAGAATACTGGAATGTACAGCAAGCATTATTAAAGGGTAATCAAAAACTAATTAACATGGTTTGTGACCTAACTCCCCCTAGAGTTCCTGGACAACAAAATCCCAGCAGCGGTTCCACACGCCATTACATTTCATGTACATGTGCGAAACTGGGGAGGGTTGCATCAGGAGGGGTATCCAGTGTAAAACTTCTGCCAGATCTATGTGCAGACCATGTTCTTCTGCAGCAAGATCAACCACAGGAAAAGCCAAAAGAAAAAGATAAAATATTACCATTAACACATAATTATTAAGGGTTTACATGCTAATTAAGGTTACTTGTTGCACATTGTAACCCATATTGTAAAGTTGCAAACTTAAGTAACACTAGTCAATGGATCCTTGATAAATAAGCATTACTTAATTATAATTAACTATTTGTTAATGCCTGTTGCACCCTTTTTTTCTTTTACAAAATTACAAACATGGATTCCCTAAAAATATAATAAATGGTTAATTATCACTAATTAATGCTAAGTATAACAGTATAAAAAGGACAATAATGTATAAATAAGGATATAAGCTAAGGAACATCTACTGTTAATGAAATTAAACAGTCAAATGTCTAACCTCTGTATAATCTGTATAAACCATTTACTACTATTGCTAGTTACCTTAGCATGTAAACCAGAATTCAATATATAGATTTAATAATATTAATACATATATATTACTCTCTCGCCTGTAAGCTGGCTGGGATAGGCTCCAGCACACCCGTGACCCCAGCGGGGACTAAGTGGTATAGAAGATGAATGAATGAATGAATGAATATATATTACTGTATTGAATAGTATTAATAGCATCTTTATAAAATATTATGCTAATCCCTTAGTTAACATTAGTTAATGATTAATACGTACATTAGCTAAATAGTAGTTAATGGGGTTTTTTTGCATCCTACTAGAGACTATGAGCTCTAGTAGCTGTTTACTGGTTGCTTCAAAGACAGTTTTGAAATGGCTATCATGTTGCAACAATCCATAAAATAAAATGGTGCGGCTCAGAAAACATGCTTCACAGAGAAACAGAATTAATAATTGAGGCCTTGCCACATACTGTTTTGTTCAGTGTCTCCCTTCCGTATGTTAGCCTTCCTTCAGGAATTGCACAGCCGCACAGGCACACTTTCCTGCCTGTGCTTATATGTTACAATGCCTGCGTTTGTTTTCCCATTCCTTGATCTGCTGTGGGCCATGAACACACTATGAAGTGGTTTATTGAGCCATTGTGGAGTAATGTTGGTAATGCACAGTGCAGTGATGTGGTCACGTTAAACACAAACCCCCACTGTAATGCAAATCCCAGCACTTACAGGTAGCACTCAGTTGTGTGATAAACTGCAGTAATTAATCCTGAGGTTTTTTCACACAGGGCTCATTACATGGTATGAGCAGTGCAGTGGACAACATCAATAATTAAATCTTTTTATTTACTACCGAAGCTTATATATATGTTTCCCTGTAGACTCCACTGATGTGATTGTGATGAGCAAAAGGGGATGCAGCGGATGATAGATGGCCGGGCGCTAGCACAAAGCTGATTTCCAAAACCCTCACAGTGAACAACAAAGGTTAATTGGATTCTGTCAGGGTGATATTGTCGGGTGTTGTTTAGTTCTCTCAGATTACCACTTGCTACTATGTCACTGTTTAATTTTCTGCTTTGGAGAAAGTAATAATGATTGTATCATAAACAGCTCACACAACTTCATGAACCTGTCAGGACTATTCTTCGAACTGGAGCAAAAGTTTGTTGTTCTATCATTGTTCTTGGAATAATCAACAAATAGCTTTGGATGTCCAAAATGAGACAGTTATCTCGTTCTCTTTGTTGAGTAATAACATGAGCAAGCATGCTTGCAGACTTTGGAACATAATATAAGCCTATCAAGTGAAAAGAGAACGATTTGGATTTCTGCATTACATAAAGATAAACCCGCTTAAACCTGCTTTTGGAGAAATGCAGTACATGGCAGACTGTGTTACATAACCGGTGAGAGCATGTACTACTCATCCATCAGGAGGAAGTAAAGAGGTGAGAGTTCTTTGTCCCTGGGATTTGTGTCAACCCAACAAAGTTTTTACACTCACAAGCTTAGTGCTGTGTGTCGTAGAGAGGCTCAGAGAGGCAGTGTGTTTGTATTTATCTCTTCTCCGTCTGGAAGCTGCTGATGGATGGAGCTGACGTGGCCGTGGTGGAGCAGCCCAGGACTGTGTTTCCACATGGACTGACCTTGTTGTACTGTGCTGATTAAGAGAGGGCATGTACAGTATTGACTCCTCACTAACATCATTACCCCTGAAATCTAACCACCCCCACCCTTTCATAAGTGTGGCTGCACTGGTACATGACCCTGAAAGTGAATAACTCACTGGTGCATCCTGTGTTCCCTGAGCCTGCAGTGTGAAACAGGACATGTCATTTTCAGCATGTGTTGACTGTATTTCCACTTCACTGCAAAACACTACACTAACATGGAGGGAATCAGCAGTATACTTGATAATATTTGTCTCCAGCAGTCATATTTCAAGTACACAACGTAAATGTCCATTGTTCTCTTTACTGTTTGTGATTTCAGTGTCTATTCAGTGCTAGAAGGCTCTAAATAGGATTCTGTGAAAATGTTCAGTATTAAATAAATGAGACAGTGCAGAATTAAGAATCATATGAATAAATTGTGCAAAGTCTATACAGTACATGTAACTTACAGCAGCACCTACAGTGGATAGATAACAGCTAACTGGCTCAGCGTGGTAGCAGTTGTTGGCATCTGCACATCCATGAAAAGATTTTCAGCAACTCTTCCAGATTATCTGTTATATTCATGAAAAAATCTCCACTGTCATAAACCCAACATTCTGAAATGAAATGTGATGATATGAAACTGTTAAAAGTTCACTATGGAAATGAAATCAGAGCATTAATCTGTAACAAATATGTCAGATAAGCATGTTTTCAGCAAAATACTGTACTTCTGATAAACCCTCTGCCGTCTTCCTTGTGCTTACAGGCAGACACAGCAGGTAGCTCATAAAGAAAACTGAACATTGAGTGGCTCTGCGCTGACAACGCAAGCATTATGTTTTGATTATGTTTTCAGTCTTAACATACGTAGGTATGTAGTCTGATATCCCACGGAATTTGAGGGAATTTCAACTGATGGTGGTCGGTGGTCAAAGGTCAAAGTCACAGTGACCTTACATCTCTCCCAATATATATTGTAGTAACTCCTTGATAGAATTTCTTTGTCACAGACATCTGATTTGACTCAAGGATGACCTGATTAGAATATGGGCAAATATGCATGTAAACATTACCTTGAGGCTGGCAGAGGCTTACAAACACAAGGTGGTAATTTGAATTCCCAATAGATGAAAGCAGAGGCATCAGGGCTGTGAAGTGGAACGGAGCTTGGGTTTCTTCCATGTATTCTGGTTACCTCCCACAATCTCTAAATGTGAATGTAAGTGTGAATGGTCGTCTACATGTGCCAGTTCTAAAATAAACTGATGACCTGCTGGGGGATGTTCATGAGTTGAGTCTGAGTCAAATTGGTTGTTTTGTAAATTAGAGTCCAACTTAATGTCTTCTCGACAAGCACTTTCACTTTTTATTCTTTCAAACTTCTGACACCTGTATTTCACAGCAGCACACTGTGATTCATAAAGGATCACACAGAGCTGTTATAACAAAACAAAACAAAGGCTCAAGTATCAGGCTCAATTTAAACATTTGATCATTAAGCAGATGGTAAAACTAAAACTAGAACTAAACAGAACTGTTTAGTTCTGCTTTTAGTTACTTTTACTCCATCAAGTTAGTTTTAATTAAATACTTTAGTCATTTAACCATACTTTTTCTTGGTGCTACATTTAAGCTTAAGGTATGGTTACATTGATTGGTTGATTGATTGTTTTGTGACGTAGCAAACTTTACTAAGCACAATTAGACCTTGAAATCACTTTTTCAGCCTTTTGACAGTTTGGAAGTGGCGCCAGTGTATTTAGAGATTGTCATTATGTAAGCAGAGAACCTGCACTCCAGTGATAACAGGAAGCTTATATGGCAGGCAGGGGGAAATCTCAATGCTGCACTTAACCTCCATGGATGAGAGATTATAGCTGGTAGCTCTGGGGTCACATTTATCTATATGGCACTCTCCTGTTAGATTTACATTTTACACAGAGTTGTGTAGCCACTCAGTGGCTTTTGATTTGATTTTGACGAATTGATTTGGCACATAACATAATCATGTGTATTCTACAAAATGTACACTACATATTTTTAAATTTGAGGCTCCTCATAATCCTCAGTGATAGAAATGATCGTTCTACCCATACAGTGTCTCTTAATGGCCCCTGATTACTGCAGTGCTGTAAAAGTGGTCGTAATTTGAATGTACTGTAATTTGAATGAGCAGTTAATTAAGGTTTAGTAGTTGTGGTTACCACAACCCCAAGTTCAGTTCAGGACATTCATAATGTTCAGCTCAGGGCATTTTTAAAGAACCACAATCCTTTAAACTACTTAGTTAGTTTAAAACTGTTTGGCCTTGCTCAGAAATGTACGGCTAAACAAGGTTTATCTTTCAAATGTATTGTTGCTGAAAACCCTGAGATGCTCTTAAATATGCATTCATAACAATACAGAATGACGTTAGCAACATGGATAGTCATATTGTGACAATTTGGTATAATGATATTCCATCACAATCTCTCATGAAAACAATGTGTATCCAAAGCCTGACATACAGTACTGTATGCTACCACAAACCATTACAGACACTTAAAAATATTGAGTATCTTGATATAATGTTTTGTGATACTGTACTGATTCTCAGAAATGCAGTTTACAGTTTACATGCAATGAGACCATTGTTTGCCAATCCACAGCAATGTTACAACATGGTACAATACAGTTTATGCCACTTTTGTAGATTTTTGCAGACCTCTCCCAAAACTTTGGGAGGCTCTGGCTGGACTTGTGTGATTTATAATATCTTGGAAATCTGATAGTTCTTCTCTTGTTGTTGTAAGTGGTTCTATCGTTTGCCTTTACATGTGGGTTGTACTGTAACAAAGTAGAAGAAAACACCATGTAGCATTTACAAGTGGTCATCAGCAGCTCTGGTGTGCCCTTGTGAGGCACTTGGTCAAATTTACAAAAAAGTTATGATTGCCCAAAATAGCAAAACCATGGAGAATTCACAGGGATTGGCTCAACTTGTGTTAATTGTTACAATCGCAATTTGTTGAAGAAGCTGATTAATGTTATAGAGAAGAAAAAATATATAGAAAGATGAATGAGCTACTGATATTTTATATATTAATACACATAATATTGCTCTGATTGCTGAAGTGTCTGTTTGATTCCAACAGCATTTCAGAACCAGAAATGTTTGGGTTGTATCTAAAGAAGCATTATGCAGATTCACTTGATTTCTGGATGAAGCAGTGAACAGTGTTACATTTTCAATGTGGCTATATTCTTCACAGTATCATGACTGTTTCTCATGCAGTGCTGCCTGAGGGCTCAAAGATCACACACATTCAATAGTAGTTTCCAGCCTTTATGCACTGAGATTTCCCCAGAGTTTCTGAATCTTTTCACAATATTATGAACTGTAGATGGTGAAAGCCCAAAATTCGTTGCAATCATTTATTGCAAAGTTTTCTTCCTGAACTCACTGTGCCAAGCTTCATGTGAAAAAAGTGGTAAGCCTGAACCGATCTTTGTCTGCAAAGACTGAGCCTTTGACTTTTTATACACAGTTTTGTTTTCCTGACCTGTTACCAACTGACCTTCTACTGTTATTCTGAATCAGAATAACTTATTCTGTATCATCCAAAACAGTTGAATATTTAATAAACCTTTCGGTCTTTGGTCTCTTTCTTTCTTTTTAGTTAAATTAGCTAAAACTTGCACAATACACTGAAGTTGGTGAGTGAACTGGAAATGTTTTCTTTGCACTCTTCTAACCTAAGCACAGGTTTAAATAAATTAACTAGTTTTTATTACATTATAGAAAACTTCCAAAAATTGGGTCTGTTAAACAGGGAGCTGTTTTTTCACTGGGTTCAAACATTTTTCTTTTTAATCACAAAGATAAGGTGTGAAATCAAGTTAAATCCCATTATCCTACACTTAGCCTGCACTATCATCATAAATCTCACAATATCTATGGCCTCTTGAAGGGGTTGGACAAAATGTCAGTGCCTGTTGGTGAGAATCTCTGATCACGCTAAACCTAATATATTCCACAATCATTATCTGTTTGATACTAAACCATTGATGTTATTCCTCACGTATTGTCCTCTCTTGGTCTTATCACAGGCTAATCAAAGCAATCTCTTTAATGCTCCTTTTTATATGAGCCTTTACCAACACTCTTGAAGTTAATGCCTCTTTGGCTGTCCACCTTGAGGGTTTATGAGCTCATCAAGATCAATTTTATGCATCTTAGTTCCCAGGTGATGCGTAAAGACATAGCATTTGGACATCACTTTTTGCAGTTTCTTGCAGAGCTCTGTGTGTCTGTGAAACACTGTTGTTGCTGTTGCTTAATCAACAGATGGCAAATCTGCGTGGACTTGTTTTGCCCATTAAACAACATAGATGATTTGACAAAATAGAAAATAAAGCAGTTCTCCCAGGCAGTATGTTTGCTGATGTTGGAATATACAGTAGGGCTGGTTCAGTATTGTCAGCATACTGTGCCGATCCACAGCAGATAGCAGACCAAAGTCATCCAGACGCAGCACATTATGTAGTGTTCTACTGGGCATCGGTGTTCACTGGGGGATGGTTCCATGACAAGTTGCTGCTTCTACCATTACTCAGGCAGCAGCAGCAATTAGGCACCAACATGAGATATATAGGTGTTTTGTTATGGCCAGTCTTTCATTGACCCTGTCAGCCATGTCCTGCTCCTATGTCCCCTGCGCTCTGGGAGACATGTATTCAAGTTGTGGTTTCCCTGGACCTGCTCATGTGATAATAAAAACTACATTTTACAACATCTGTCTCAAAGAAAGTTGACAAAACAGATTTAACAGATTTTGATTCATTAAAAGGATTAAAAGGCTAATTTTACATTTTTGTGGAATCAGCTCTGGGAGGCAAAGGCATACAGTATGATCTCTTGTATGACCTCTTACCTTTTACCAAGGAAGGTGGATGAATGACTGAATGTGAAAAGAGACTTGAGTCCATAACTATCATTACCTGACCTTAAAATTGCATTTTTACAACATTTATTAGTTGCCAAATGTTTTGCTTCCATAAACCTGATTAAATTATGTGTTATTATTGTGTGTTATTAGCAAACACATTGTGTTTGTCTTCAATATAGACAATCAGCTCATTTCATTCATGCAGAAAACCAGTTCAGCTCAGAGTTTTCTTGTCTATAAATTGTTTCCACTTTACAGACTCCACTGTTACCTTATTATTATGTATGTACTAAAAAACATTGGTACTGGGGAGGTCATCGACGCTAACACATTAGACAATGCAAAGTAATTTGAATCTGCTTCCTCTTGCGTTCTCTTCATGTCTGTTCTTCACATCCTCTGTTGTTGTCTAACATTACACAGCCTGGTACATTCTGATCATGTCTCATCTCGTGCCTACCTCTCCTCCTCCTCCTCCCTCTCCTCTCCCTCCATCCCTCTCTCTTCTCCTGCCTGGCACTGAGCTCTGTCTGCTGATTCAGCCTGTTGTGGTATAGCATATATGAAAGTTCAGGGATCTTATTCGAAGGCATTAAAATGCTGCGGCAGTGGACAGAAGTAACCTCTCTTTCTGTCAGATCAGCGTTCAGCTCAGTTGGAGTTAGCATGCTGACCGACCTCCTGACTGGGACACAGTACAACACGCCTTGTGCTGCTAAGGAAACATCTCATCTTGCATGATTTATTTGCTGTATGATTTTAAATGAAAATACACTACTATATTTTCCAGAACATAAAATGTGCATTATGAACTGCTTCAATGTGCCTCTCTCTTTTTATGTTGCAGGCGACACGCCTCAATTCCCGTAGAAGTCTATGAGAACCCTCTAAACCTAATTGCCCCTCCATGTAGAAGTTACCCCTGTCGCAAATGGAAGTCAGCATCTTTTGGGTAAATCAAAGGGTTTTTATTATTGAAGTCATCTTTTCTTCATCAAATCACAGCTTTCTAAGACCATATTCTAACAGTGTCATAATCTCATAACTGTTTCTGCTGTAAAAACATCTACTCTATGATCTTGCCATTCTCCATGCCGCTGATAAGTGTTTCTTTGTTTGACAGTCTTTTCCTTTTCTCACGAAGACTTCCACTGCCTACTGTGCATAGGTTGGTGGGTGGCGTCCTCATCCTCTAAATCCACTCAGATAGAAAATGAACAACGCACATTACAACCACAGATGTGAAATAGATGCACAGTAGGGGAACTGACTACCTTCCCGAACAGAAAAGGCAGAACGGACCCCTGTAATGTGATGTCTTCTTTCTCAATCCCTCTATTATTCAGGATTACTTGACGAAAATGTTAAAGGATCTCATAGAAAATGAGTTGCGAGCTTTGCAGCACCTCTGCAGCTTTGTAGATTAGTGTAAGCAATATGTTTGCATAAAGCATCTTGTGGTGCATACAGTACAGCTATTCCCTGCCTGGCTGTCCATGCAGTCCTCCTCTTTCTGGATGCTTTTCCTTGGAGTTCATTACAGCTGCTCAGCGAGGCCCTGAGAGCTCCTCTGCAAATGAGGAGAGATGGGAAGAGATGAAAACCCTGAGAGCATTGAGCAGTGGGACATAGGCTTCAAAAGCTTCATGGCAAATTTCAAAGGGTTTTTATTCTTGACGCTGCGCTTGCTGTATCTGTTGAGTATCCAGCATTGAGCTTGAGAGCAATTCTGAAGGCAGGTTTGTGGGAGGGGAGAAGAATTATTAAGAAATATGAAAACCTTACCCTAGGCTTTTGCCTGTGGAAAAAAGAAGATAGTGAAATTCCTAATGATTCTTGTTTACTCACCATGTTTATAGAGTCTAATTAGCCACGGACATGACAAGAGTACAAAGAATGTGAGTTGAACTCTTGTGATTACAGTGAGGTCTGGAGCTGTCCTATTCTATTAGGAAATATTTGCCAAAGAAGATGAAGAACAAGTGTACATCTATTACAGTTGTCCAGGGAGTTCGGGATGGTGCTTGGTTCAAGCTGGAACTGGTAGGTGTGTAGACTGGGTAATGAATGCAATTATGTTAAACCCCTCAGAGGCACAGAGGAAGTGACACATTACTGCAGGTAAAATCACAGTGTGAAGCACTATGCTGCTGTACAGTGAGGAGCCTGCAGAAACAGATTACTGTGCTTTTATATTTGACAGATGTCACATAAAGTATCAGCAGCAGGAAGTGTTAACAGCAATAGATAGGATAACTCTCTTCTTCTGGACTTTTCTTATCTTTTATGAGTAGTCTCACTGTGATCACATCCACTAAACATTATTACATTGCTTAGTTCACTTTTATTAAAGGATAAATATTCATATTCAAACTGTGAGCTCACACAGAGTATTGCTCTAGTTTTGCAAAGTAAGGTACAAAATGTGAACATTAAAGCTGCAACCACAGACTTTTTGACCACTTGGGGGCAGCCTGACAAGCTGAAAACACAAAAAGGGTTTATTTAGCATTTTGCAGTTATTGCTTTGGCTACTAAACACACCACTATATTTACTTCCAAGTTGCAAACATTGTGCCGTGCTTTTGATTTTGTATTGTGTGCATTGTGTGCATAATGATTCAGATCATTTTAATATTACAAAATATTAAATACAAAATGCAGATGTTTTCATTTATTAGGGACAAAAGCTGTTCAAGTCTGCCTGGCCCTATGTGAAAAAGTAATTGCTACATGTACCTATCAGGGACATTCAGAGGTGGACTTGCTGGTGTGTTTTGGATTGTTGTCCTGCTGCATAACCCAAGTGCACTTGAACATGTGGTCACAAACTGCTGTCCAGACATTCCCCTTCAGGATTTTCCTGTACTGCATAGAATTCATGGTTCCATCAATTATGGCAAGTTGTCTAGGTCCTGAAGCTGCAAAGCAGCCCCAAACCACCACACTACCACCACCATGCTGACTGTTGATATGACATTTTTTATATGAAATGCTGTGTTAGTTTTAAGCCAGATGTAACAGTGCACACCTTCTGAAATTTTCTAAATTTGTCTCATCAGTCCAGAGAATATTTGTCCAAAAGTGTTGGAGATAATCAAGCTGTTTTTTGGCAAATGTGAGACGAGCCTTTGTGGGGGTTTTTTGTCAGCAGTGGCTTTCATCTTCGAACTCTCCCATGGATGCCATTTTGTCCAGTCCCTGTCTTATTGTTGAATCATGAACACTGACCAACTAATGAGGCAATTGAAGCCTGCAGTTCTTTAAACATTGTTCTAGGTTCTGTTCCAGGTTTTCTCCATTTGCAGATAATGGCTTTCATCGTGGTTCTCTTGAGTCCTAAAGCTTTAGAAATGGCTTTGGAACCCTTTCTAGTCTGATAGATGTCAATTACTTTGTCTCTCATCTGTTTCTAGCTTTTTAAGATCTTCACCTTGTCAGACAGCTACTATTTACAACTAATTTTTTACATAGATCCAGTCAGATAGCTTTTTTCGCTTTCTAAACATCATCATCATTTTTAAACTGCATTTTGTGTTTACTCTGGTCCTCTATGTGCAGTATTAAAGTGTGTGCTGGAAGAGTAACAAATATCAAAGATTTTGTCTCTGAAATCTGCTTTAAATAAGCTTAATGAGAGCTGCTTCACAGAGTAGAGTTGGTGATAATTCTCAGTGGGTTGTCACTAGAAGCAACTATTCTTTTATTGTTAATACAAAAATATTGATTCCTGCAGCTTGAATGTCTTTCATTGCTTCTGAGTAGATTGTACATAGCACTTTAGAAGACATTTAAGATGAGCTAGTTTTGATGGCAAAGTATGTGTTGATGAATGCCCTGAAAGGCAGCATGAAAGTGAAATGTTAAGCTGAAGTTAATAAGATGAAATGATATATTAACTTATTTCAAATTGGTTTCTTAGTCATTTAGTTGAGAGCCTGGAAACTTATATTTCTTACAGTGCCATTCAAGGCTCTTGCTTGCAATTACTGTGATGTATCACTTTTTGAACAAGATTTTCTATTGAGTCTAAACAATATGCCCAATCCAGGCCATGTTAGATTCACATACTGAATAAAACTTCAGGTAATTTGCATAGAATCATATTCATCAATTCGATCATTGAACATGGACTGATTGTAACACAATGGGCTCCTGTGCCCAGATATGCAAAAGGCCTGACATTTCTCCAACAGAACATAGGTAAACCATGTAGCCATGTTGTTTATTGTCATTTTGTATGGTCATTAAAAGTCTTTGTGTTCTTTTGCCACTGGCTTTTGTTACTTTGTGCTGATGTGTTTTAGTGACATTTTGTCAGAGAACTCTACATATCTTTGTCTTTTTGCTATTTAAACCACCAAGTGTCTTAAACTGGACAGACACAACTAATCACTGTGATGTGACAGTATGCATTTTACGCCGCCCTTTTGCTTAACCAGAACCTCCTTTGCTCATGCTGACCATTAGCATGAGCAAAGAAGATTCAATAAGCTGCAGTGACAAATTCACTAAAATCTATTCAGGTTCTATTCACTGTATTCTCACCCATTTTCCACTGGATGCATTGATGCATGGCGATTGCAACATGTATTTAGTCCGTCTTCAAATCATCAGTGCTCACCAAAAGCAATTAGAAGCAGAGCGTTCTTTGTGTTTGGCTTTTCAACAACTTCAGTACTCTCCGTGAAGATTTGTTTGTTTTACAATGGGTGAGCAGGATAAGTACTTGAAAAACAAAAAACAAACAAAAATTGATTTATATTTGCTGTTTTTTTCTTAAAAATATATTAGGCATAATTATATCATTTGTATGTTTGACATACAATGTCTAGTAGAAGAAAAAGCGCTAACCAGCTAAAGAGACAACAGTTGGGAGTTTTACATGAAGCTTGAGCTTTTCTTTTGAAAATTAACCAGATTTTCTATCAGTCTCTCGTGTCTTTGCTTCCTGTTCATCTTTTCCGCTATGTTCTGCTTGACACACCCCCTGTCAAAATAAGACTCGCCCCATTTTTTGTGCAAAGTGGCTTACTGAGACACTTCTGGGATGCTACTGGAATGCACAATAGGAATAGGACCATAGGGTAGACAGAGCGACCAGCTCTGGCTGCCATGTCACTGCTAGATCCAGTGCAAAACATTTTTTGCTGTTTATTGCTGAGAGTGTGATTCAGCTGGTGTTTCCAAGGTCAAGATAGAACTATAAATATAATTTGGTTGTACCTAGAATTACCAAGAAACATCACACTGTAGGCGAGTAAATCTCTCACCCACCATTGATCTCTATGCAGAATATGTTCATTTATTCAAATATTGTTGTGTAAGGTGGCTGGAACAGTCAGCTCTACTCTGTTTCTGTTTGACTCAGGTGGGCTTCCCCTCTGTAATGTTTGCCATAGCGACCTTTCACTTAATCCAGGCTGTGTTTTAGCAAATTAAGTCCACAATAAGTGCACAGAAATTCAAGCCACATATGGTGAGGCAATATGTTTTCCATTGTGGTCTGCTTTTTTTTATCTGGTATCTTTTTTTATGAAATCTCAATGTGGTTTTGTGCAGGCTTTTAAAACCTTTCAGCATGTGATGTTAATGTGTTTGTCTTTGGCCTTTGTATTTGTCAATGCAGTCTCCCCAGTGGTGTGAGGTCCAGATTACTTCCAGTTTGTGCTCCACTGGATGGTGTGAATCACAAAACAGGTAGTGATCTGTGTAAATGGCTTTTGTGTAAACATCAATTTTAGGTCCATCTCTTTCTTTTCTGCTATGTGCACACTCAAGAAATTGATGGGATATCTCCCTCTCAAGGGTTTCATGCATGTACTTGTGAACCTGCAGCACTGTCATGTTACTCCCTGTATTTGAAATATGTAGCTTTCGAGCACTGATCCAACAATGAGCGCACCTGGTGTGGGTTGAGTTTCTGTCCTGATGAGAGCTCTTGCGCTATCTGCACTCATGATGACATCAGGACATGCTCGTATTAGCTTCGGCACTGAGTCACTAAAACCTGCCTAGAAAGTCCCCAGAATCTTGTACACAATTCATAGTGTTACTGGGCACAGTTCCAAGGATTGCAACTGCTCTATGTAACTGTTCTAATAGAGTTTTTTTATTTTATTTTCTAGCAAGTGACCTACAGCAGACATACACTTAAAATTCTCGCTTTTCCTACGGAATCGGTTAATTTTTTTTCTAATTCAGCTTAAAAGTCAATAAATTACTTTGATGCATATTTTTAAACTTCCCAGCATGCATTATTGTTATAATAGCAGAATAACCATGTTAACTACAGAGCTATGATTCTTTTTTTTAGTGTGATAACTCTTCAAGTAGACTGAGAAAAGTTTAATGGAAGCTTAAGTTGACAGAATTACCAAGAATGTTTAATAAACATATTAAATGAAATAAATCCAACAAGACTGATTTTCACGCAACAGGTCAATCTAATTAAACTGACATACAGTCGATTTGTAAGTTCAAGCACTGACACTTTCAATAAATAACAAATTAACCAAATAATAAAAAATATTTTTACTGTAGAGGCAATGGTACAATGCAGATACAGTAGTTGTCTATAGGTTTTTTTATAGGTTTGTTATAAGTTGACGCTGGGTGTTCCGTTTGATCATTGTGCTTAGTAATTTTCACTTTGTATGACTTTGCATCTGTTTCAGGCTATATTTAGTGTGGAGTAAGTTATTCCAGTTGAACTAAAGTTTTGAAAGTCAAGGTGAAAAAAGTGTGTTCTTAGCTTATCAGGATAAAGTACGAATAAATTTGCAGGCTTTTTTTTCTCCCCCTCATTCTCTAAAGCTTTTTTAGGACTTTTTTAGAAATATATCCTCCTGTCAATTGGAAGTTGCTTGATTCAGTCCATGGGCAGTGTGATACAAGAAAAAATATTATATATTGGTTCATGTTGGTATTTATTGTGCAGATGCATAGTGAATGTCTGGTTTACTCAACCCACAATACCTTTCTCTCACAGGAAGGAGAGGGTCTGTCTAAGTGTGATCAGCATAGAGGCCATGTCTGGGCAAAGTTAGCCTCACACCACTCAGTCGACTGCGCCTTCATTTCATCTAGTCACACCTTGATATCTACTGGCTCACTCATGTATTTGTCTGCTAAATCAAAGCCCTACATCATTATGAGTTTCCCCAGTTTCCATTCTGTACTTTCTCTATCTCTGTAGCACCCACAGTTGTCATCCATGTATTTATGTCTTCTGAGATAGTATTGAAGTCGTATCTGTGCACACAATGCCTGATTATGAAGCCACTGTCTCCTTTCTGTCTTAGAAGAAGCTATTGTTTTGATTTGTAATTAAAATTATGTTCAATTTTCTGCATGAGCTGAAAGAAAGAAAGTTGCAAATCGTTTCTTGCATCTGTGTGATTGTTTGGGATTGTGACGCAGCATTCAGCACATTCAGTTGGATGGGATTTATAAATAACCACAGTGCCTGTCATTGGAGCTGGGGGAATATTTATAGATTTATGTGAATACAATGCTCCAGTTACATTCAACACAAGCACGCATCTGTTAAAAAAAAATAGGGTGATCTTTACTGAACACATCTTCATCATCACTGATAAATGCTGCTTACCTCACATTTATTTGTTTCACATTGTTATTTTCTTTTTCCTCCATGGTGTACTCATTGGATCTGAGTTGTAACACTATTGGCACAAAGAGAAAAATGCAGTTAAACAACTTTAAAGGGGCAGTCCACTGTTGTTTAATCTAAAAGCTAGTTTAAAGCTCAGTATGCAAAAACATTTGAATAATGTCTGTTGTCGCTCTAGAGGTTCTATTTAAAGTCTGAAGCAAAAATGTTTTTTGTGTCTATTACCAACTCTGGAGGTAAACACAGATGTGTGGTGTGACAATGGTTCACTTTGTATCGCACCATCAACCCCAGCCACCTCCTTCCGACTTTGTTTCCTTTTCTAAATATAACGCTTCATTCATTTTAAAAAAAAGCTTGAGACAACAAGTGGAAAACTTCATGATAAGTTGCATGGGGACACCATTCAATGATTTAACTATTTGAGGTTTTAACTTAACCTAGCCCTGAGCTCTCTGTGCCTAACCCTAACCAAGTTGTCTTTGTGCGTAAAAAGAATCCATGATATTTCCACATTGTAACGAGTTGTTTAGACAAGATAAACAACCTTCTTCATTCCTGTGACATTAAGGAGCAACTCGTCTTGTGCATCAAATAGTAACACCAAAGTATTCGTGAAATGATTATTAGAAAGATATGACAGTAATCTGATTACATTTTCAGTAGTAGTGAGTATTGTAAAGGTTTATATCCTAAAGGTGCTACTCAGTGGCAACTGGACTTCAGGTTTAAGCGATTGTGAGGTATTTACCTCTGTGGAGTTGTACAGTTATTCACAGCTTCACTGTGAGGTACCACCAGGGCAAGATGGCAGGTGCAGTTGTCAATAAATGCATTGTAATATACTTGGCTGCACAATATTATTTTTTGTACTGTTTTATTGACTAAATTTATTAGTCTCAAGTCAATTAGTCCTCTTTATACTGCTGGCCTATGATCACAGGCACAGTACAGTCTCTGTGTGTCAGAGAGACAGTGAGATTCTTATGCCCTCTGTTGCATGTTTCTATCATGTGGTTTTTCTTCAAACTATGGAAAGTAGGTTTGTCTGGAGACATTTATGAGATGTCAGATAATATGCTGCTGATGTTTCTGTGGCAGTTTCAGTGAAACTGAATTCGGTTCAGTGATATTTCAGACATATACTATATGGACCAGTATTTGTCCAAAGCTGGAGGTATATAGGTATGGGGCTGTTTCTTATGGTTTTGCCTAGACCTCTTATCTCCAGTGAAGGACAATCCTAATGCTTCAGCAAACCAAGACATTTTGAAAAATGCTATGCTTCTGACTTTGTGGCAACAGTTTGGAGAAGGTCCTTTTACATTCCAACATGACTGTGCCCCAGTGCACAATGAAAAGAATATAAAGACATGGTTTGATCAGTGTGGAAGAACTTGACTGGCCGGCACAGAGTCCAGACCTCAACCCCATTGAGCATCTTTGGAATAAACTAGAGTGGAGATTGCAAGCCAGGTCTCTTCGTCCAATAATAATGACCTCATGCTCTACAGAATGAATGGACCCAAATTCCCACCGAAACACTCATGGAAAGCCTTTTATGAAGCGTGGAAACTGTTGTATCTGCAAAACGGGTACCAACTCCAAAATTAAAATGTCTGTGGTGTAAAGTGTCAAGTGGTCGAATACCTTTGTCCACATAGTGTAAATTCATTCAACTGATAATGTAACATGTTTGCCGGTGCATTACTAAATAGCTTCAGTGCTACTACGGTTTGGAAATTGTTTTTGACACGGTTTTTACCGACTAACGGTCAAATGCCCCAACAGCACAGCCTTTGCCACCATTTCTTTCAGACATGCTCATCATCAATAAACATTAAAATGAGATTTTTTGTAATGGCAAACAACTCTAATATTTTTTAATGCTTTTCTGTGTCAATCAATGAAAGAACTCTTCTGCCTCAGCCAGAGGAGATAATAAGTGTATGATGGATCCTAGCATTTGGGCCTGTCCCCACTTAAAACGTTTCACTGAGGCACGCCAACCTCTCGCTTGGCTGAACCCTGATCAGGACCACCCACTAGACTGAAGCAGTTTCACCCTCCACAGCACAGTGTTACTGTACTGGAACATTTCCTTATATCGTCCTGCAGTTATTTGATTTAACTGCATTAGTTTTTTTTCTTTTTTTTATCAAATTGCTTTAATTTTTGTTTCTTTTCCATCAGATTGAAACATAAAGGATGTAGATGGATAACAGATAATTGCTCTGTTGCAGCTGCATGATCATTATCTCCCAGTTTCTCACTAGGATAGGAAAAACAGGCTGCTTTGTTTTGTGCTCTTAAAGTGAGAGAAACTAACGTGCGTCCTTGATTTCCACTAATGAGTTTGTTTGTATTATCTCAATTATTGGCTCCTTGTCTGTTAATTTCCTCTCTGTCTTCCAAAACTGTAGCCTTCTGTCTCCATGTACAGTGTACAGGGACCCAGCAGACTAGTGCTCCTTCCCCTGGGCCAAAGCCGCCAATGACGGGAGGCAGGCAGCAGGAAAGGAGCGTTAATTTATCACTGTTAAAGGCTGGGTAATAGGGCTGCGCCAGCGGCTGGGCTATCACAGGCCTGCCGCCTCCAATAGGCATTTAATTAACTTTCCATCAGCTGTGAGAGGATGCATGAGTTTGTAAGAGTTCAGCCGACATTCCTGGATGCTGCCTGCAGAGCGTGGATATGTGAGGTCCGGTCCTCAGCTCTGCTGGGAGGCTCAGCTCACCAGCACTAGCCACACTGGGAGCTTATGGAGTACATAATGCTGCTCTGTCAGTTCAGAACTGGATCCACACAGATAAATGCTGAGATTATTTGCATAGTGCCTTCTTCGGCCTCCCTCTGTGCCTTCTTCTCAGTCTCTAAAATATTTAGTTTGCACACAATGAAAGAGTTTTGCTTCTCTTTGTGCCTCAACCGAACTCCACAGGACTGCATTAGAATTTTAGCACGCAGCTTCACTATTCAGGCTGTTTTTATTGCATTTCATTGTTCAGCTGTATGCTATATACTGTTTTGCTTTATACACTGTGCAGAAAACGGTGGCCAAGAGTTCTACTTAATTTTTTATTAGTGCTGTAACATTTTGCATTTTTACTGTCTAGTGTAAGCACTGCACACTAAGTGTGAATACTGCACATCAAGTGTACTAGACCGTACACTTAAATGATCATTGATTATGTATAGTTTAACCGCTACTATGTAAAATTTTTAAACATCTGCACCTCACCTTTAGGTGGCATTTACATGGGATATTTCCTACCTATCAAATTGGCAAAGAAGACTTCCAGCGTTGTGGGTGGTTTTTGCAACCTTTTAGATTGTAGACAGGGCGATATATTCAGAAATTTAACAGAGAGATTAGGTCTTTTTTTTCCTCAAATGAGCCTCCTGTCTGTACAAATATGTGCTCTATTGAAAAAAAATTTGCCCCCTTCCTGATTTTTTTATTGTTTTGCAATAAATGATCCAGATCATCAAACTAATACTAAATTTAAAATTACACAAAGATAACTTGAGTAAATACAAAAGGAAGTTTTTAAACAATGATTTCATTTATTAAGTGGAAAAACCTGTCCAAACCTGTCTGGCCCTGTGCAAAAAAGTAATTGCCACCTAATAGCTGGTTGTCCCACCGTTGGCAGCAACAACTGCAATCAAGCATTTGCAGTAACCGGCAATGAGTCTTTCACATCGCTGTAGAGTAATTTTGGTCCACTCTTCCTTGCAGAATTGTTTTAAGTCAGCCACACTGGAGGGCATCTCAATCAGATCGGACTTTGACTAAACCACTCCGAAACCTTGATTTTTTTTCTCTTTTTTTTGAGCCACTCAGAGGTGGATTTGCTTATTTGTTTTGGATCTTGTCTTGCTGCAGAACCTAAGTGTGCTTAAGCCTCAGGTCATAAACTGATTGCTGGACATTCTCCTTTGGGATTTTCTGGTGCAGTGCAGAATTCATGTTTTCATCAATTATGGCCAGTCGTCCAGGTTCTGAAACTGCAAACCATCCAGACCATCAGACTACCAGCACCATGTTTGACTGTTGATATGATGTTCTTTTTATCAAATGCTGTGTTCACAATGTAACTGTGTTCCAGATATAACAGGACACACACCTTCCAGGTTTTGGAAGATTTGGGATTGTCAGATTTTGTCTCATCAGTCCACAGAATATTTGCCCAAAAGTCTTGGAAAAAATCAAGATGTTTCAAATGATGAATGATGATGAAATTAGATGAACCTTTGTGTCCTTTTTGTGGTCAGCAGTGACTTTTACTTGGAACTTTCCTGTGGATGCCATTTTTGCCCATTATCTTTCTTATTGCTGAATCATAAACACTGACCTTAACTGAGGGAAGTGAGGTTCTTTAGATGTTGTTCTTGGTTCTTTTATGACCTTCTGGATGAGTTGTCATTGTGCTCTTGGAGTAATTTTGGTAGGCCAGCCAGTCCTGGGAAGGTTTACCTTTTCACATACTGTAGGGCCTACAGGTGAAACCGCTTGTTCCCCTTAATAAACAAAATCATCACCTTAAAACTGCATTTGTATTTATTCAGGTTATCTTTGTGAAATGTTAATATTTGTTTGATCTGAATCATTTAGGTGTGACAAATGCAAAAACATAACAATACCAGGAAGGGGGGAAAATACTCTCACAGCACTGTAGAATCGCATCTTCCCCCACCAAGCTTCAGTTCCCATCTCCTCTGCCCCACTTTGTTCCTTCTCCCTTTCTTTCTCTCTCTCTTTGTGGTATTCAGAAGTCAATCGATCATGAATTTGATTCTGCCAGATAGTTTTTGTGTTCTCCTCGGGAGTTCTCTGAAATAGACTCTCCGGACTGAGTCTTGGCAATGCTGAGAAATGTTAGATTGTTTGCAGAGTGAGCTGCACTGCTGGCTAACAGTGGCAGCAGTGACATTGATCCCCCTGCATTCTCTTCATTAGCCCCAAGCAGATGACATAGAAACTGCTCCACATCAAAAGAGCCTTGTGAAATCAAATGCTCCAGTGTGTTCCTTACCAGACTTTTAACAGCTAGCCAGCTGGTGTTAGGCACACAATATGTTCACCGCCCACGTTGAATTAGTTGTTGTCCATTATCACATTCAAATGAGTGCACCAGTTAAATTAGTTAAATTGTGTACAGCAGTTTGCACTGCTTTAGTAGTAGAAGATTATTTGGTGGAGGTGTTCACTTTCTAGTGAAAATAAGAAGTGTGCTCTTTTCTTACATGGGTTCAATAGAAAGCTTATTTTCTCTTGGCATCTGATGGTGTCAGAAACACTGATTCATTCTTCCTCCTTATGGAAATGGATGTGTGTTTTCAGCACTACAAATGTAGTGTAATACCTACAGTATGTGGTGTAAAGGTGATAAATGATCCAGGGTCTTTTTAACAAGCCTGCCAAGACTTATTGTTTAATGACATTTTAAAAGCGCAATTCTTTTAACTAACAATGCTGGCTATACTCGTTACCGTCCAAATTGGCCGGTATTCAAGTTATAATTGTTCTCCGCTTAGATATGTATTTATGAGTTTTTCTTGGCAGTGGTTATTCTTAAAGGTGGGTTTAGAGAACTATCTAGAGCATCATTCCAAGATCCAGGATTTTCACTGTAATTTGAGATTAGGGGCCATCTGGGATGGTACACGGTGAAATGTAATCTCAGCATATTCACTTACTCAGTTTCAGCATGGCTTTTGGAACAGAACAACATATTGGATTTTCCTCCAGGCATGTTTTCTCTTCTGCTGGGGTTATAGCCAGGGATTGTCCACAAGACTCAGATGGTGTGGTGGTGTTTAGCATCGACAGCAGGGTCCCATCATTCTTCCTTAAATGCAGCTCACACTAAATGTATGTCTTTATATCAGCTTGATATAAAGACATACATTTCGTTTTTTCGAACTTCAGAACCATATTATAGCTGCTGTTTTCATTCTTTCTTCCTTTCTTCCCAGATATTTGGCTGCAGATCAAGTATTCTTCAACTATGTCAGTTTAGAAACTTATGTATGTGGATGAGGATTTTACAATATTTGGAGTGAGTAACATGGAAGCAAGGAGTGAAACAAAGAAATTATTTGTTCCCATGGTGGCACCTGCTTGAAACTGACACCAGATGCCAACACCAGCAGTTTCAATTTAAGACGTTCATTAAGGTACGTCATGTCGCAGTTCAACATCAACAAATCATTACCATGTTAATTTGGACTCATTAGTTTAATTATTGTAAACAAGCAAAACTATTGCCAAGCACACAGCTTTGGTGCCACTGCGATGGGGTTTTATCTGCTGGAATTTTTTTTCCCGGCAAATCTTCAACCTTTTTTTTATGCATTGTTCAAGATTGAAATGAGTTGATCTGCTCTAGTATTACTTGTATTTACATTATTTAATAATGGTCAGAGAGGGAAGTAATTGTAACCCTACACAACAGGACATTGTCTGTAGCTCAGGAAGAAAATGCCTGCAATTCATTCTAATACATAGCTAACATGCTCACAGTGACAATGCTAACATGCCAATGCAAAGCAGACTCATCTTTGCTAAGTAGCACTTAACACAGTATTTCTGATAATGTTCTTAAATAAAATGTAATTTTGTGAAAATGTGATTTGTCCTTTATTTAAAATGTGTACAAAATACAAAAATGAAAATTAGTTTAGGTGCTTTGCTGGACCAAAGACAAAAAACAGAATTACACTGGCTATCCATAAACTATGCCACTAGAAAAATAACATGTAACAACAATACCAGTTACATAAAGCTTTATGTTCCTGTTGCAGACATTAACAGTACTGTACAACAATATAACATGAGCCACCAGCCTCAAGACTCAACACAGGACTAGACTGTGTTTTAAATGCAGTGTTAACATTTACTGACCAGTTGAACTGATGAAAATTAGTGATGTTGCTGCTTAGCTTTTTTTAAAGGTCAACAATTAGCCGCTTCATCTCTTTAATATTAAGGCAACAACAGCTGATGATCTTGTCCACCTCTTGTCTGAAGGTTATGACTACAATTACCTGTGTAAAGAGCAAGTTAAATGGGAACAGTAACAACGCATTTTCCTAGGCGCTTCAGGATTAGGAAAATGCATGTCAATCATCCAATGGACATGACCAATAATTGTAAAGCTGTAAAAATGGCCCAGTCTGAATATTGAATTGCCCCGTATTAAATATGCTTGAAAAATAAAAAAAGAGGGTGTAGGGAAACTGTCAAGGCCATTAAATATAATATCTAGTCTAGTTAAGTGGATATCATTATATCCATGCTTCAGAAGAAAGGATGTTATTCTACTCCACTCTAGTAAATGAAATAGTTAACAATAATTCAAAATGCTTATAAGTATAGAATTAATAGATGTTGGCAGCTATCGCAAAGTTAGTATAGTGTTCCGCATGTTCTTTGCAGGGCTGTTAGTCACCAAAGATGGCCCAACAATTCACCACCTATATTGAGTCCATTAATGGTGTTTTGAAGTGATTTTGGAGTGTATGTGTGTTTCTGAGTGGGGGTGTAGGTGGGGAGGTGAGGGTGGGTGCCAACGGACAAGGAAATAATATTTGTTTCAAGAAGACCACAGGGCATTTCAGTCTGCAGCAAGCATACACATTATTTGATTGAGAAAGTTGCTGGGTGTTTGTCTTGTGTGTAATAATGTGTCAGGGCACTGCAGTGAAGGAACTACAGCGTTCTGTTTTCAATTGTACTTCTCATAGAGGAAAGCGTTTATTATTATATTTAGGCAATAAATTCCTTGATATAGGTATTAACATGGCCTTTACTTTGTCATTAAGATAGGTATGATATCATGTAAAAATGCTTCAGGACACTGTTGAATATGGTGGAATTAGCTTTGCCCATGTTTGAAATGGTGTCTGAGTACCTGAGTTAGAGATTGGCAATTTCCCCATACATTAATCATTGCTTTTAGCCTGAGGCAGAGCAAAGCTGACTTTATTAGACACTGAGTTCAGCTGGTGCCTTTCTCTCCAGCAGCAGTTGCAACAGCAACCTCCTACATTATATGTACAGTAATTTTGTATAACAAAACATGCAAATATAACACAGTCCTACAGCAAGTGAAACATTTCACCATTTGCTCAAGAAGGTTTTTACAGTCCGTTTATTATGACTGTACAAATATTAGTAGTAAATTAACTAGCAACAATGTAGCCACTGTATGTCTGCTGTTGGAACCAGATCTTAAAATCCAAGATGGCTGCTCCACGCATCCACAGTGCCAATAGTAATATGCTGTTTACTATAGCTTCCATCATATGTGTCTATATGTATTGCAAGGGATTTCTAACCTGGTTATAATGAGTACTGTATTGTTTTGGTACCTCTCTTATGTAATGGAACCAGGTCAACTTGGGTGTGACATCACTCAGTATTCACTCTCTAGGGTGTTCAATGTTTTGTAGTGGTGTCTGAATGTTGAAAGACAATCTTCATTCTCTATGCAGTGCACTGAAACCATCTGACTATGCAACACTAAATGTATTGTACATGGCTTGTATATTACCTTCTACTAACAATCCCATAATGCACTGCTATGCTTTTTAAAAATAAAAAAACTATAATCAGTCATAACACAATATGACAATGAATAGCAAGTGTCTAAAATCTGAATTTACTGCTTACTAATGAGTGGACTACAGAGTGTACATTATGTAAAGTGAATGAGTCATCATTCATCTCTGACTGAAGTACTTTAATTGGAACGCAGCATTAGTTCAAGTTAACTAAGAAAATTTGCTAAATGTACAAACATTAGTTTTAACCTAACAAGCAACACTGTACCAACTGCTCAGACATTTGTTGTAAGCTATCAAAGTAGACATTAGTCGTAAGCTAATGTAATAGAAATATAGACGTGACAAGAAACTATTGGAAAATTCTCTATCCTGTGTCTGGGTTCAGTTGGTACCAAACAAAAGGGTGTTTATCTGGTGTAACTACAAGGTTAGCAGTAGGCCTGAACACTGCCAAGCCAGAAGTGAAAATAGCATCACTAAAAACATTTGTACAGATATTAGATGTAAGTTAACTACCAATGTCTTATGTTGCCTCTTAGGATCACTGTTCCAATGTGATGCAAAAGTCCTTCAATAAATTCCTACTTTTGTAAATGTGATAAAGTTCAGTTTTTGGTAAAACAGTTTATCATTTCTATGTAATTTGTGATGCTGTTAAATTGTATTGTGCTGACATCCCACCAGGCAAGTTGATAGCAGCTCCCCAATGCCTACAAATCACATAGAGTATAATATCTCGGAAAGAATGTGAGGAATTCCATAAAATGAGTTTTTCTCCAAGGGGATCAATAAAGTACTGTATATCATTCTACGGTGGAGTATCTCACTGAGATAAATTGGAACCCCTGTCAGTTTTACACAACTATTGAGGAAAGTGCAGTGGTTTGTAGTTTATTTCTAAATTCCAAATTAATGCAATTGTGGATGAAGAGGATATAGGCTACTACACAATGTGCTCCTATCTTACTGCTGCGTGCAGTGTCTGCTTATTTAATAGAAGAAGGTGTTGTGGAGGACAAGTATTTGTGCAAATGAAAGCTTGATTGCTGTCCCTGGAGCACCTAAAGGAAACAGCAAGGACAGAGGTAAATCAATGTGGATATGTTCATTAGTTAATCCACTGTAAGGGTTTTACTAATGCTCCTTTGCTGTCTGCCCTTTGTGACTAAAGGTCAGCCTCCACCTACTCCGACACTTACAGGTTTTGCTTGGCTGGCTGCAGCAGTATGTGGGCATGGTACTGAAGCCAGCTCAACAGAAAGTTCCTCTTTGCTTCACTTGTATAGTAGCGTCATAAAGCCTGATCACATCTGTGCTGTTGTTGTCTTCTGCTTTGTGTCAAAAGTAATTAGCGATGGATTGTTTATCAGTGGGAGGGAAGGTTGTTACTGAAACAGCTTGGCTTCCAACCACACCCTCGCTCGCACACACACGCATACAGATAAACCACATGCACGCTGGTCCCGCCAGCTGATGGAAAACTCTGAGGTTTGGTACAAGTCTCCCCCTGATGACAAGGGCGTGTGTTGCACTGTGAAGGGCTGTAATTTTCTGACACTGGAGCAATTTAACACATCATGGCACATTGTGAATTAAAGCACAGCAACCATGTTTAATTTCTCCTACTGAACAAGATTCTGAATATGAAATCTGACATTTTACAAAGCCTAGGACCTTCTGTACTGCATCACTGGCTTTTCAGCCCCCTGGATCATTCACAGTGCCTGGTGTGTTATACAAGCATCAAGCAACAAAGGTGAAAAAGATCTATTTGGTATTTGCTCACTGGTTTTGTAAAACTTTA
Organism: Helostoma temminkii; assembly: GCA_900302695.1. Classification (NCBI taxonomy): domain Eukaryota; kingdom Metazoa; phylum Chordata; class Actinopteri; order Anabantiformes; family Helostomatidae; genus Helostoma; species Helostoma temminkii. The sequence goes on along the minus strand of OMLM01015093.1, from coordinate 60,972 downwards.
TGGCAACCTTTGTGTCTCCGTTGTACAACCTCACACCAGATGATGAAAGATTTTATTTCCTGGCAAATATAAACCCTGAATCCTTTATGCTTCAGTGAAATGAAAATGATTACCATAAGTAGGGATTTACTTGTGACGTAGTACAATAGCAAATCTATTTCCATGTATGTTATGTAACGTTCTGGATCAGGAATAGTGTCATTTGTCTGCTCTCTTTTGCTTACTCACCATGTGTGGTTATAGCTGCTCAACGTCATGCTCTGACTGAAGGGGAAAACTCTCACAAATGACACTCCCCTGTTCCTTCACCCGCAAGAAACCCAGTGGGTTAAAGAACAGTGAGTTCCTAAAGCCACGTGCACTAGTGATTGGCGGGGGTTGAGAAACAGCTGGCAAGCGATTGGGAGGCAGCCAGCACGTCCCTCAGTGTCAGTCACATGGAACTTCATGCCTAACTGGCCTTAAGGACAGTGGACGCCATCGCCTGGCACCTGATAGTAACATCTAAACTGAAAAAAATGTGAACAACACAAGCTAGGAATATCCATCCAGATGCTTGCTTCAAACAGTCTCCACAGACTTGTCTGGGTAAGAAAAAAAAATGAATGAGGCTCTATCTAAAGATTCTTTATGCAGTCACTGAACCTTGTGTATTAAAACAACACTTTGGTGCCAACAAGAGTATATTTCAGAAGGACAGGAGAACAAACAAGGGTGCTTAATGTTTTGGCTCCGGCATTAATTTCTTTGTAATTGGTGCTAAAACGCTACTTGGGCTTTACATATTGATAGGCTGTAGCTGCAGCAGGAAGCACTCTACCTGCCTCCTGTCAAGCATTTTTAGGCATCAGGCCAATGTGGCATCTCCATCTCAGATCTGTGCGAGAGGGGTGTTGGTCTCTCTTAAGTGTGCCTCACTGCACCCTCAGGATGAGAGAAGGGGCTACGCTGAGCTGCAATTGACAGACTGATGATTTCCCCCTCTTGTGCCTAAAAACATATACAGCCATGTAACATTATATAAAATCAGATTCACAGAATGTAGTGTTCTACATTCTGTCTCTCTTTTAGCGTTTTCCTGTTATCACAGTGATTGTGTTCGCATGAGTGTGTATTGATCTGAGCCTTCACCACCGATCTGGAGGTTAGTTTATGCCAAAGGGGGTAGTAGCCTGGCATGGCATCAGTCAGATTATCTGGTGCAGTTGTAATCAGCTAATCACTGATGCCCAATATGCTGCATCACGTTTGCTGCACTCGCTGTCCACGGGGCTCTCACTAGTCATGCTTTCCCTCCAGGACTTCTATAACTGTGACTATGACTGTCATCACTAATACACTAGACGGTTATAAAGTAGTCGGCTTCATGTGGACAAAATTAATTAACAAAATAAAAATTAGGATCGTTGTTAAAGATTGACATATGTCTATGTACATGATTATTTAACTCCATCAGTCCAACCAAAATGCTAATGTTCAATCCATTTTTTGAGACTTATTTGAACCTACAGTTGTATCTTTCTGTGAATGGACTGTCTGTATCGATTGTCTTGTTCCTTTGGAGAAAAGTCAGCATGGTCACATGGTGAACCAGTGTAGCTGGCGAGGTAATCACTAATACACTAGCTAATTGAAGTAAGGTGTGTTAGGTGGTGGTGTGCTTCTCTCCTGAGATAGAGGGCTAAGGCACTGAAATTAGCTGTGTGGTTGTTTACTGTGAATAATGATATTCTATAATATTTATTTGGTGGATGCTCACTATCATCTAAGAAACAAAGAAATTGAACGCCAAGCAAATTCCAACTATTTTAAAAATGCATGTACATCAGCGGTGAAAGGTGGTGTGTTTGTGAGCAGACATTTTACGGTGCATGACTGCAATCAGATAATAGTAATACTCATCCATTCTGTGAACATGCTACTGAATAGTTGTGTCTGTGGTCGAGATAACATATTCTTCCCAACCAAACTCTGAAAGTTGGCATATAAACATATTCCCTTCTCTTCCAGCCAGAGGCTGACTTTGGCAACTGTTTTGCTGGAGTAGGACAAACACAACTGCTGTATACAATGTGTAATAGACAGCTCTTATTCTTCTTTTTGTCAATATGCAGGGTTTGCTTAGGAGGAGGCCAGGATGGTAATGAGGCAGCGGGCCACAACAAGGCCAAAGTGAATGGAGTGGATAATGGATGTTTCTTGTGCCTTCTGCCTGTTGGTAGTTTGTATTCTGTCTTTCTAACTTTTCACCCATTTCCTGTCTGTCTAAACATATCCATTTACCTCCAGGCTCCATTTAAGCATATTTTTTCTGTCTGCTTATGTAATAAACATTGTCCCTTTGATTCCAATGAAAATGATGCCAATTCATATCTTACTGATAAGGTCCAACAAAGCACAGAATTAGATTTTGGAGATGTGAAATGAATACCATTATTTGATAATTGCCTCCATTTGGAGATGTCTCAAAACTGAAATGATTTTAGCATAAGCTGCTACAAGACAGTGTTTCTTTTTTTGTCGTGTAAGCAAATCCACATATTCATAATATAGGCTCTTTTTTTTCATTCACGCTCAACTGCGATGATACATGTTCTCTCATCACTAGGTGGAAAAATATATTGTTCCTCACAGCAAGACATCATATGAAGCTTGAGGGCTATATTTACAAGTCATTGTGCTATTACTTGTCCACTGGATTATAGTTCTCAAATATTGATTTCATGTGATTTGTTATTGATCCCTTGAGCCCTGAGGGCACTTATCTCAGTTATACACTTATATTATTTCATTGCTATATGCTTTTGTTATGGTGGCCCTTTGCCTGATGTGAAAGGTTGAAACACAAGTCGTCCAACAAAAATGCCCTTTTATACGAGTCATAGGACGTGTCTTGAAATTGCATCAGGCATCTGCTGCTCTAGTGGTGGCTTCTCTTGAAATATGGAGAAATAGTGTCCCTGGGCCAGCAAGTGGTATCACGAAATATCGCGATACTGGCAACTGGCATTTTCCTTCCTCTTCTTGAAAAATATGAAAAAATATAATTTATGGTATTGGTGATGAGTGTGGAAACATCTCAGTTTAGGTTGGGTTTAGGCACAAAGACAGCTGGATAGGTCTTTACACACTAGAAGCAAATTTCCCAAGCAGTTTTCTCGCGCATTAATAATATTTTTCTAACCAGCAACTTGTCAACAAGCCATTTCACATCAACAACAAAAATGGCACTTCTGTATTTTTATGATTTTACATTTTGACATTCAATTCAACGTAGTAGACAGTCTGATTAGTTTTGTTATCTTTTAGTACTGCATAACATACTGCATAAAGGGATAACAAACATAAGGACAATGTATAGATTTTAGGCTATTTTACCTCACACATGTGGCCATGTTCTCCCTGAAATTGCTCCTCTGCTTCCTTATATGCAGTGTCAGCACAGCCAACAACTCAACCCAAGGACATTTTGAAGTAGGTTTGAAAGTGACCATGGTACCGCTTCAGCTCCTGCACCAAACAGTGAAACACTCCTATTTGTGACGCATTTAATGTGAAAATTCTCAATCAGATACAGTATTTTCATCAGGGCCTGGTGGAGACCAAGGTAGAGCCAAAACATTTTGGACTTGTATGTTTGCAAACATCTTTACAATGTGAGGGTTATTATAAGGTTAGAATATAACAAAAAGCAATGCTTACAGCTTCCTTTATGTTTTTTAACAAAACAACAACAGGTGACAACAGGTGTTTGACCAGCTCAGGAGTGAGTGCTAAATCAGTGGAACAATCCTTCGAGAGCTTGTGCATCATGCTTGTGTTACCCATGTTAGTTTCTGAGATAAATGTCCTAATTTACACAGCAACTACAAGTCGCTGCAGAGGTCAAAGAAGCAAGTAATGCTGTTATTGTTACGCTATAGACTGTATGGCATATTGATTACTATTATACACTGAAGCACACGTAGTGTATTCATTTGGGAAAGATTCCATCCTTTTCATCCTGATGGTGTTTAAAGTTTTCTAGTAGCTCCCATACTATTATTGTATTGTGTTCCAGTGTTTGTTTTTAAATCAATCATTTAGCATAGTGGATGGCTGTGCGGTTCACTTCTCCAGTGTAGGCTACCATACTTATGGCTGATAAAGAATAATACAGAGATTTTCTCCTTTGCTGTGTTTTATTTTATGTGAACTTCTGTGATGTGGTCTGCTTGTGAACAATTCAAAGTGCGCAAGATAAGATATTTAATAACAGCAACATAAAAAATGTTTCTGCTGAAATGTCATTCCTCACTACTCAATGGCAGTTTCTGTGCGTCACAAAGGCTTCATGGGTGTATAAACTCACATAACATCCAAGAAAGCAAACACAATCTGCTCAAATCCCTCACATCAGACATGTCTACAGAAGAAGTGTTTAAGGCGGTTTAGGAGCTCATGGATGGAGACAGAAAATATAGTCAGGTAAAAACAGTGACATAATGAGGAAAGCCCTTCACTAAAGCAACAGAAAATGAAAGTATGTGGCTGAGCAAGAGGGGAAAATGTGAGGTAAAATCAGCTTTTTAAGTAAAGATTATATTTCTATTGCTGGAGATTGTTACATGCAGCTAGAGGTCAGATCAGACCAGGCAGGCTGGCAGTGCCCAAGGATCCTCAGCTGCTCTTTAATTTTCAGTCGGCCAACCACACTGAGGAAATGGATGTTCATCTCTACTTCACATTTTTCTCTAGATCCAGCTAATAGTCACATTGAGTCTTGTGTTACCCTTGCAGCTCTAATTCTTCTTAGTTGGTTCCTTTTTCTATAGACATGCTTCACTTCCCTTTCTCTTTAATCTCTGCTGTCATGTAGGATCTCTGCTGCTGATTCATCTATCCACATCACAGGTGTAGATTTAGTATGAACAGTAGGGACATGTCCATGCCAGTGTTAGGGTGCTTCTGAACTTTTACTTATCAAAATTTTGGCAATTATAAAGGCCAGTTCATACTTTCTGTTCCCCCTCTGACAGATCTGTACTTGCACTAAGAACACACACACACAGTTATTTTCATAGTATAACTGAGACAGGGACACATTCCACACATGCACACTACTAAATCTCCTAGCTTATTTCTTGTATTCCAGTGTAAACAAGGGGATGATGACAATACGTCATCATATATGGATATACAGCAATATATCCTGCAATGTAATGTACACTGGTTTGGTGTTATGTAGCTGAGCAATATTACATATCCAATATTATTGGAGGAGTATCATTCACACTGCTCTAATAACTGCTAATAACCACTTTTGAACTCTTTATCAAATCATATTTTCAACATAAACAGTTTTTTAAATCTATATGATATTTTATTCTTTTGTATGCACATATTTGTCTAAATATTTATATTTAATTATGTTTTTATTTTTGAGTACAACAGAAAGTTAATGCACCGAAATTTCTTTCTTTCTTTCTTAGAATGATAGTGAAGTAGCTATTGTGTTCTTCTGTTACAAAGCATAAATTGGAAAAATGCCTATTTGTAGTTTTGTCCCGAAGGAAAGATCTGGTGTAAAGGGCTTCATGAATCCAGAATTTTGGACTTAGATCTGATCCCAAATGTGGTTGACCCGAACAGACAAAACACTAATGTGGCACCGTGATACTCTATCAATTAACAAGCATCCAAGATGGAAGGGAACAACAGTATATGTTAGTTATGCATTCAGAGCAAATGTAAAGTACAAGACACCAAAGATTGGTCTGTAGAGTAGAGTGTATACATATATATAAAAAATTGTCATGTGGGCACCTGGTGCACTAACATTCAAACATTAGTTGGCTTTCCAATGGAAGGCAACATATTTAATATTCCTGGTCAGAACAAAGCTCTGTAGAGCTGTGAAGTTCATACATTCCCTGTTCATTTGGATTCACTTGGATGTCAGATATATTGATAGACAGACAGAAGACCCAAGGTGGTAAAACAAAACCCAACTGGGCCTGATTCGCAGAATCCCTCAGAACTGAGAAGATCATGAAGAATCTGGTGTGTGGGACATGTGAACAATGGCTAGGGAGTGAAAGAATTGATATACAAAAGCACAGTGATTCAACCTACACCTTTGGATCCAGTCATGCAGTATGTATTCTCTGTTTGTTCAGTTTACACCTTTCATCTCTTTGGTTAATGTGATGCTTATTTGCTGTAGTCAGTCTATGTCACTCATAGCTTAAATGCAACATTTTAACACGATTTATTATATAAATTAAATGTGTCACTGCTGAGTGCCAAGTTCAGACAAAAAGGAAAACCTGGCTGACAGTTTGACAGCTGGTTCCCATGTTCACCACAAATTAAAACAGAGAAGGAGAGTGAGCAGTTCTGCTCTGCTGCAGCACTGCTGCTGCTCAAAAGCCCACACGCTCTCTTTATCTGTCTTCTTTTCCCAACAGCTAAGCTTTCATTTGCTCTACTTCTACGTACTGGATTCAAAATATGAAATGAGAGATTTGCATAGTGCACAGAGTCATTTACACCGCAAGGGCATGAAGCAGATCCATTCATGACCAAAAATTGGATTGCCATGTCACTGTAATTCAATAACATGCGTAATCCTGTCTTGGATTTGCAAATGAAAGTGTGGAAAACATGTCGGCATTAAGATGTTGTCAGGCGCCGCAACAGTAACTGGAAACACAGGCTTGAAGTGGGGCTTAGATCATGTTCTTCTTAAAGACAGAAACATGTTTTAACCAGCTCCTGACAGACCATAAGCTGGAATGCAAAGACTTGGTTCTGCAGTATCAAGTGCGAAGCATCGAGCAGGCAGAGGCAGGCTCTGTGAGGCTGAGGATCTCTGTGTGTGTTTGTGTGTCTGCGTTTCTGTGATTGTGTGGAAAAATTATAGAAACCATCACTGCATGAATATTTGTGAGGATATTTTGGCCCGTTCTGACCTCTTCACAGAGTTGTTTGACGTTATTAATCTTAAATCACCTCCCACGTCATTTTTTCGCCAAGGGCTCTAGATAAAAATCATAATACCACATCAATTTAAGATTACAGTGTCGCACTGATGGTGGCCATTTAAAACCGCTTAAAAATGTGTGCAGCAGAATCATAAAATGCCTGTGGTGTCATCACAGAGATTGACTTGGAGTGGACACTTAGTCAGACAACATGAGAGCACAGTCTCCTTCGCCTTGAAGTGTTGTAGTTAAAACCCATTTGTGATGACATTATCCCGTCACTGTGAGTTTTACAGGAGCTCCCTTGCTTTATTACTTAGAGCTGGAAAATTGCAGACGTGAAATTACAGATTCACAACAATATTTATTGTCTTGTTTAGCAGGAGATAAAATTCATAATGAGTCGAAGCTGATAAATCAATCAGTGTGTTTCTGTTTGAGTAGAGAGGAAGGAACTAAAACGATTTTGTGTCTGGTTCACTCTTATAGTAATGCTGTGAGAAGAGTAAAAGAAACGTTTTTTAATGTTCTGCATTCATTAGCCTACTTTCACATCGCTTGTGTTGTTCCACAGTAGCTGAAATGTAATGCAGTTCACACTGTGTGACCTCTTTTTGTTTGAGTGACGATTCAGCTCACGTGGACAGAACATCACGTTTTCTACTGAATGTGTCTTTGGACGATAGAAAGGTTGATTTTGAAAAATATCTTTTCTTTTTTATTTTTCTTATTATGTTTTTGTTACATATTAATTCCAAGGACACAGAAATGCTGTGAGTATAATTATTGCTGGTAGATGTGCATGGATATCTATAAAAAAGTTTTTAAAAAGTGTTTTTTTCTCAGAAATCTGACTCCTACAGTTCTGAGAAAAATGTCAGTATCCAGTGACACTTCTGTTTTCTTTTGGCCCCAAGAAAAAGTAATTTTTTAGTTTGACGTCAGAACTCTTACAAACAAGTCAAAACTCATAAGATCTTAAAGATCTCTTTTTTTTTTTTATGGAGCAGACTATGTGACCAAGAATTGGTAAAAAGATGTGGTTGGCTGTCTGGGTTCCTCTTTTAGATAAGGTGGTCATGAGGTCTAAAAGGGAGAATGACAGAACAAGGCGATATTTTAATACTCGACTGGAAGAGCTGATTGGCTGGAGATAAGTGTGAAGAAAGGTTATTGGTTATACATGGTGATGACAAATTAAATGATAGTTTTTTACAGCGTGGGAAAGTGGAAATGGCGAAGTAGCTTAAGCAGGGAATCGTGACAGAAGTGAGTGTAAAAAATCTACCGTATTGAATTTTTCTCCTAAGCTCAAAAGAAAGATGGCCTCAAACTGGCACCGTGTACTTTTCATAAACAGTGGGAAAAGTGTTAATATCGAGTCCTGGATGCATCCTGGATGGAGAGGCACAGACAAGGGGGACTGTAGAGCATACATAGGAATACTGAGGTAAGATACTGTAACTTTGTAAAACTTCATCATTAATCACTGATGTCTGTCATAGATAAGAAACAGCTGGCAGCTTCTGGTTCTTAAGACTAAATATACAAAACTCAATACACAACTGTGCAGACTGGCAGCTCAGACTGAGCCAGACTGGCACTGACCCAACCCATCTAGTCCGACCAGTCGTCCACAACTGAATTAGATTCATAACTGGCCAAGTGTGTACAAGCTTTTTTTTACTGTTGCTATGCCTGTCAAGCATATAATGCAGTTTACAATGACAGCTGTAATAAATACTACTTCATAAGCAGACATACTGTAAATAGACTTCTAGCCAATGACCGAGAGTAAGTAGTAAAAGATTGCTGAATATGCATATATCTAAATGCATTCTAATGTAAGCTTTGTATGTTTCGAAGCATTAGGCTACTATAGAAAATTATACTTATTGTACACCAGCACCACGGTGTTTAGTTTAATATTTAAATGTTCTTTAAGGTTTTCCAACACTCCGCTTAACTTTTGTGAAAGGAACAACTGATGAGTTTGTTAAACAAAATACTATTTAATAATACAAAAAAATATTTTTAAAAAGTTCAAATGAAGTTTTCAGAGGGAAAACTCATTCAGAGATCATGACAATGATTGTTACTTTAAACTATGATAGTACCTTAGCTCATGCACAGTGTATGTTCCAGCCCTGATCAGGTGTTCCTGGCATAACCTGGAACCCACATCCTAATACAGTCAGTTAATGGCAAGACCCTGTCTTTGAAACCAATGGTCTCTATTGTTGGCCATGCAGGCTAGTGCTGCTGCCTTTTGTTTAAGTGGATAAACTCAATTTCTTTTCATGCCATATACTTTTGCCTCTGTCGTTTTGGTTTTGGAAAGGAACTCTTGCTACAGCCTCATGCACTCTGCTTCAACATGTAGAGAAATCTAATCTAAAGGCAGGCATGGATTTCAGATGCTTACTTCAGTGAACACTTAATTGTATAGTGTTATTTTTATCATATAGTCTCACCTGGTTGTAAAGGCCTCTTTTTTGTTCTCCTAGCTTCACCCTGAGTCTTTCATGAAGGGTCAGCAGGAGACAACTGCAGGTCTAAGGCCAGATTGATAGTTTGATTTGGTTACTGGGTGAACAATGATGCTACCCATCTATCACTAACGCTCCACGAGAGCCAGAGGGCGGGAGTCAAGGCCAAATTGGATTAGATTCTTTCAAGATGAAGTTTTCCTTGTCATTGACCTTGGGAATTGTTCAGTTGTGATTCAATTTGAGGCCCTATACAATTTGTTGACTGATCGCTGCAAACACATTCCTTGCCCCTCCTTGTCACATCATTAGGGATGCCTTCCCTGCAATGTTGCGAGCATTACATCAACAACATATTTTCATATCTCAAAATTGTAAATAACTAAATATCACTGTGTTTGTAAGTCTCTGTACTTGAAAACATTCTTGAACATTAAAGGGTCTGTGAGATGCTGTCGTTGAGTCAGAACGGTTTCCCACTGTAACCCCCTGCTGTGAGATTCAGAAAAAATATTCAGATGCGCCTCCTGTGCAGTCACAGCCACCGTTTTTTGACCCAGGTTATTGCTCCGCTCTTTGTTCAGCTTGCTGTCACACTTTGCGTGCAGTGCAGTGGGAGATAATTAACTGTAATGATAATGGCCGCCATTTGCTATTTCGATTAGTATCATTTTAATCATCATTACATTATTGTCTGGCTGTGACATGACATTAATAGGATGTGCTGATAATGTGTACATAGAGAGGTTGATGGCAGTAGCTTGATGTACCTGCTGTACGTGCTTGAGATGGAGAGGGGAATGCAGATGCTAGTTACAATTCTTTTCCTGAATTTTCCTGAATTAAATGTCAAAAGCAAAATCTGGGTTTCTTCTCCTTTATTACTTTATTTCTTTTAATACTTTTGTCAGATTCAGTTCATTTCCAATTGTGGTTTCTTGTGCTTTTGATAAAGGGTGGCAACAAATTTGTCCATGGCTGTAGACTGGTCACTCACTGAGTCTGGCTCTTCTCCTCTGCTGGAAGATGTCTGCTCCCTCCAATTATGCCAAATTCATGTGTTTGGCAGAACTTCTGTTTCTGTGAAATGCCTCGGCATGTGAAAGGGACCAAAGAAGCCATAATTCATTCTGGGCCTGTCACACATTGTATACTCTCACATACACTCCCCTCCAAAAGAATTGGAAATGCAAAGTCAATTTATGTGTTTGTTGTACACTAAAGACATCTGGGCAGACAAAAAGAGTTTCAGCTGTTATTTGATGGCATTTAGACCTCTAAGCATGCAACAAATAGGACATAGCACCTTTTGTATCAAATTACTCACATTTTCTGGAAATGTATTGGCTGACAATTCAATATGGGTCCATTCAATAACTAACAATTTATGGGGTGGAAATACCTGTTGGCCTAAATACAGTACATTTAAACTGATGTTAAAAACATCAGCAATGATTAATGTGCTCTGTGCCTTGGGTTTCACCTGTAAAAACTGCATTTATTGTTAAAAGAAATAAGTCAACCAGAAGGCCAGAGAGAAAAGCAAGCCATTTTCAATCAGAGAAGTGGAGACTAATCAGTCACAGGTGTTTTGCAACAGTGGGCACAGCCAATACAACAATTTGGAAACTTAAACAGAAAGAATCCAAACATGGGATTTGCAATAACTGCATTAAGTTTTGTTTTGTTTAATATACAGTACTTTAAAACTAGCACTTTGGTCGTCGTGGTTAATGCATGTAGGTGTTAATACCTTCACATAAAAGCTCACATTCTGAACTGTATTCATTCCTAACTTTATTCATTTCTAACTTTTTAGTGCAGGCCCTTGAGTTTAGTGAGTTTATTTGGTTCAGTATCCTCTGTTTATTGAACGGCGACTGTTTAATTCCTAATACTCTCTAATTACAAGTGGGTAAGGTGTGTTTAGTCTACTTGTCACGATGGCCCTAGGTGTATAGTGAATGTTGTTTATTTGGCAAACAGAAAACTGAAACCAGAGCTGGAAATGCTGCTATTGTTTCTGTTATGGTTTTCCAGTAAGGTATTGGGACACTCACTCAAAAGTGGTGGGTCACAGCCAAAGTTGCATATGTCTCTGGTATATATAGATATATAGATATAGATATATATATATATGACCATCTTATTGCATCATCAAATTTGGGTTTTTGC
>OMLM01015093.1:6221-49310 GCA_900302695.1 Helostoma temminkii | reverse complement strand
CATAACTCATGTTTTGTGTTTATTTACACAGAACTACAAAAAAGTGGGGTTTTTTTTTAGGCATTTCTTCAGTGCTGCTTTATTAAAAATGTATTTAATCAGCACAGCAGAAGCAAGGTGCATACCAAAACGGTTTTGGTATCAGTTTATACATACAGTGTACTGTCAATATAATAGATACCAAAAACAAATACTCTGCTCACATATGTATATTTTTGAATAGGCTAATGTTCATTAGTTGTTTATATTATAGTTCATTGTTACTGCTGCTTTTTATGGTTTGTTTGCTGTTGCTTTCTTCTTTAGTCAGAGTGTACAGTGTGGCATCTTACCCCTGCAAACGTTACTGTTCATGTGTGTGTTTTCACAAAGGTGCGCACCTTTACAGGAATTTCTTACTATGCATCTTAATGTTCATCTGAAGCAGTAATTTACATTTGGGTATGTAATTAGCCACTTGGTCATTAACAGTTTTGACTTCACCATCGCTAGGTGACAAGCCAATATTGCCAATCACAGACAATATAAATACCTTTTGGAGCATTACAATATACAGTAATATATAGAGTATATATGTTACAGTGATCAGAACAAATAAAGAGTCATTGCCTATCAGCCAAAGCACCCAATGGGACAGAAGAGACATTTCTGAGCTTCAGAATGGCTCTGCTGTTGACCAACAAACACTGGTCCCATGCTGAGTCTCACACATCACACACAGTTGGTGGCTTCCAATGAAACAATTGTTGTGTGTGGATGAAACACTAAAATATCACCCAAGTTTTAGATGTGTGATGTAGGACTGATGGTGCCTTGAACAGTTTTTGTCGACAGTGCCGTCTCCATGCACAGAGACTGAAAATTAATAATTCAGCTGTGCCTTTGGCCTAATGTGAACCGTGATGAAAGTGGATTTTAGATTAACAGTGTGTCAACACTGTCCTTTTGCTCTGAAGCGGAGGTCCAGTGGCACATGTGGGACAGGCCTTACTGAGTGAAAACACACTGCCCTCTTCTGGTCCAAACAGTTGCACTGGCTCCAGACTGCGACCACACACACACACACACACACTCACACTCACCAGGACACACAACTCTCAAGCTTTACAATCCAGTCTTATTCCCACCGTTATTAATGTCATGTAGCCCTTCACTCAGATGATAGCAGCGACAGTGCAGGGTCGCCATGCTGAAATTAATCATCTTAAAACTAGAGACTAGACATTGCATTAAGGGTAATATTCACAATGCACTGACACGTTGAAATCTTGCTCTGACTGGTGATGAAGTTAATGAAACATGTGACAATGTTTCTTGGCAGAAAGAGGAAGTAGCCTAATTTCTATGACTACTTCACCAGCCAGGAATCTTGTAAGGTGTCTGTCAGGTGGGGCTGTTGGAACTACATGTGTAGACTATATTATAACTTTATTAGTTTTTAGTTACGTGCATGTAGTTTAGCAAATATTTAAACTGACAATGCAACATTTTTATGAAGACTGTGAGCTGAAACCTGCTCTCTAAAACTCTATAGGCTAAGGATGCCACAGATCCAGGTGATAATTCTTCTTTAGGTTCATCACAGTAATCATTAACTTATTAAACTTCACAATACTATTCTGATCATCATAAATTCTGAACTATATTCATTCATTCATTCATTCATCTTCTATACCGCTTAGTCCCCGCAGGGGTCACGGGTGTACTGGAGCCTATCCCAGCCAGCTTACAGGCGAGAGGCAGGGTACACCCTGGACAGGTCGCCAGTCCATCGCATATATACAGATTTCAAACAATTATGTCTGAAAGTCTGATGTTAGTGAAGCTAAATTATTAGCAATAAGCAGCAAAAAAAATTTAAACCTGTTTATCTGACAAAAGCACAGAGAAGTTTTTTCACTGACCTGGGTCTGCTTTGAAAAGAGCGAGCATAAGCAAATTTTGACTTTGATGCTGCAACACAAAAAGTTAGGAAAGAGACCTGTTTATTCCTGGGTTACGTCACCTTTTCCTTTCAATAACACTGTTCTCAAACATTTGGGAACTGAGGATACTACCTGTTCCTGCAGTTTTACAAGTAGAAAATTTGCTAATTCTTGCAATACAAGACAACAGATGCTCAGCAGTTTGTGGTTGCCATCTGATTTTCCTGTTCATTATGTGCTATACATTTTCAATAGAAGACAGATCTGATCCTGAGCCAGGTCCATAAAGCACACATACACACATAAACTCACGCTGCTGGAGCATTGCCCCTTTACAGATATGCAGCTAGCTTTTGCACCTTCCACTGATAACAGTGGGTCCTTTCTGTCTTTAGCACAGAGAACCCATCATCTGTTTTTCCCTTAAAGGTCCCTTATTATGCTGCCAGTCAGGTAGTTTGACAGCAGTTTAGGGTTGACTAGAGACATTGTGTAAAACCTTGAAAGCAGTTTTTATGGGTTTATTAGACTGGATAGCATTAACTTCAGCTGTCTCTGTTATTTTGTTGCTGTGAGGAGAGAAGCTGCTGACTGTTTAGTGTAACCAGGAGTTTCAATACTACATCTACACGCTGTATTTTCAGTATTCTCAGCAGTCTGCACACACAATCTGTACTTGTCCTTTTGGCGCTTCATTGTACCCCACGTGGTTCAACCTACATGGGAGGAGGTTTTTTTTGCATGTTTGAGGAAGGTGGAGAGGGACAGTGACCACAGAGATGGGAGTGGCCTTTAAACCGCTTTATATCACTCACACCCACAGGCACTGAAGTGTGTCACAAACACACACTCACACACTCAGCAGCATAGAAGTGATTAGCAAACCAATGAAACAATCTTTCATCACATAGTTCTCACACTCAGGCTGACATATAACATACAGCACTGAGCTATCCTGTGTTTGAACTGCGTCTTCATATCATCCCGTTTTGCTTCTTGTGTTTTCTGCTTGCAAGCAGGGTATAGTGTGTTAGCTGGAGTGATGTGTTTAAGTGTTGTTGTTCTTCTCGCGAGCCCCAGGCTTTTTCCCCCCACTGATCAAGCACAGCCTCCACATCTCGGCTCTAATGCCTGCCTTTCAGTCGATGCTGCAGCACCATCACTCCACAGTTGCACCTTCTCTCAACCGACACCACTCTGAGGCGATTAAAAACACGCTTAGGCGTACCACAGCTTAAAAAACCACAGGCTGTGAGTTTAACTGGTCTTCTGCTCATGTCAATGTATAGGGAAGTAAGAGCTCAACCTCTTAAATTAAGTGTTTGTGTGCAGCTTTAGCGTTTTTAATGTGAATTTGTATTTTTACACACAACAATTCACTGTTGTTTACTCTAACAACTGACTGGACATTATCAACATTATCCCAGGAGTCACATCCAGCAGCGATCATCATATATTCATCTCTTCTCTAGGAACATGCTATATAATGGACCATTAGGCTCTTTCTGTTCAGAAATTAGAAGCAGTGAGGAAGTTTGTCAGCAAAAGAGACAGTCCGAGCTACCGTCTGATGATTATCCTTTGAATCAGAGTTTGCGAGATTTCACAGTCTAAATATTTTTCTGAAAGATCACAGCGGGTTTTGTCTGCGGAGCTCGTTTTCGTCTTTATGCTCCTTCTTTCTGTCTCATCTTGGCAGTTGTGTGCTTTGGACTCACAGGATCTCACAACGAGAAGGCCTCTGCTGGAGTCTGGACCAGATCAACGTGATGATGTCTTTCTCAGCAATGTCACCACTTCCCCTCAAGCCCCTTTGTGTCTGTGGTATTGTGGCAGTCAGCCATATAGGTGTTTAATTCACAGGACTAGTTGCAAAATCTAGTTCGGCTCCCCAGAGAGAATTCCTAATGATGAAACAGACCAGAAATGTGGCCATCAGTGTCTGTATGTCTCTGAATATGTGTAGTGTTTGTACTGTAGTAGCAAATGATGCCCCAGGGGGTTTTACTCATCCCCTGCTATTATATCAAATATACACTATGCAATGACTACATGCGGAGACTGATCTGGCATATTCATCAAACTGAACTAACTTGACACTTCCACATTTTTTTCATTGCTGTGAGAGGACTGAAAGCATCTCCCATCTTGACTAGACAGGGCACAAAAAGGGAGACGGTGTGGGAGTGTTGGACCTGATCTTTCCAGTTTGTGTCTGAGCAGAGTGAATGTCAGTAAGTCTCCAGAGAGGGGAAGGAGAGCATCCTTGTTTTCACCCATTGTTATTGTCATGACAACTGTAAAGGCCTCGTCTGCAATTGATGTTCCAGCACCTCCTTCCACTTCGCCCCACATGTCATGTCAAAAAGGTTCATCCATTCCTGCGCAGTGCTTCTATTCCCATGAGGAATGTGCACCCGAGTACTGCGGCGTGTGATACATGCAAAGCATATTCAGCAGTCATGTTATCTGCTGAGTGATGGCACAGCATTTTGTTTTTGTTGTTAAGCAATTTTGCCCACCCCCAACCTTCTTGTGGATCGCACAAAAGCTTGATTGGCTTCACCCCCCCATCCTTCTCCTTGCTTGCAAACTAAGAAAAAGCTTGAGCCTTTTTCCCTGACATGCTCTGCAATGCCACTCAGATGAATTCCTCCACCTTGATAGTTCTTTTTTTTACAGGAGCCACCAGCTGCTTCACCACATTAACACTGTCACTTTCCACAATATACTGCATGAAGATTACTTCTATAATTTACCACTCACTACTGAGTAAACTTAATATGGAGAGGAGTGAATGGACAAAGAGCTTTACAGTACTGGTAATCATTCTATGGTAATGGACTAACAGTAGGCACAGTGGTGCTGAAAATGCTAACATGCTAACACTGGTTTTAGCCTAATGCACAGGCTTTTGCAGTATTCCCTTGATGTACAGTAGTCTCTGCTCCCTCTATTAGTGAGTTTGTCAGAATAGCTCATGTGCAGTAGCATTACATGTGATTAAAGCCTGTACCTGCTCAGTCATTTGCACAGTACTTTGGTCCAGCTGTGGACCTGCCCTGAACGCAGCCGGTGGTTTCCATAGAGACCAGAGGCAGCCAATGCCTTCTTATTACAGTAGCACAGGGAGTCGTTGCGTTGTATGTTGCGTAGATCCCTTTAAAGTAAGATCATCCTCAGTCATCAGTCTCAGTGTGTAAGTCCACACGTGACAGTTGATGATGCATCAGTGCTTCACAAGTTTAATTATTGTTTGGCATAAGCACAGTCAGAGAATATATTAAAATGATGTGCATTAATAATTATCCTCCAATATATCATAGACACTGTAAAAGATTTAGTGTGAGAGAAAACTTTATGATAAAATCTATATAGGTGACGCACATGAATAATTCAAATTCACAAACTAACATACAGGAAAAATATGTATAATCTAGTGTACACAGTGAGCATACATTCCTTGTGCCTCTCAGCTCTAATACACATTGACCATATAGACAGGATTAAGTACTGTAAGCTTAATGAATGTGCAGTGGTAGATATAGATTAAGTAGGTTAAATGCAGTAGTGAGTATGTGTGTGTTTGCTGCTACTAATGAGATGTGCAGCGCCATTACATCACAAGACTGTTGTACATGAGCCATCTGACTCTGACCAGGCTTGAATGAGCAGCATGCCAAGTCAGTGTATGTGTGTGTGTGTGTGTGTGTGTGAGAGAGTAGGTGTGTGACTGTGGGAGCTTTAAATGCATGCTAGTTAGAGTGTGCCTCAGCTTTCTGCTCTCCTGCTCCCCAGACCAGTCACAGAGGTCCCCGGCTCTGCCATGGCTCACAGGCGGCACCGTCACTCGTGAGTACTTCTGTAAATGTTGCATGCTGGGGGATTTTGGGGGGAATCTGAGTGAAAAATGCCAGCAGACACTCACTGTACTAGTAGGGAAAAAACAGTCTTGTAATGTATTTGATGTAATCCTTAATTTCTTTCTCAATTTATAGGGAAGAGTCATGTGAAAGACAGAAAATGTAGAAATTGTAATGGGATGATTGTATGTTCATGTGTGCATGTGCATGCATTTTTATATGTGTGCATGTTTCACGTATAAAACACACCCACCCAGACTTTTCTGCTGCACCAACAGAAGTAATAGTGGACAGTATTTGCATTGCTCTGATGATGTCACACCAGTAGAGCTATTTTTAAAACAGGGTCTGAAGAAGAACACTGTCTCTCTTTTTCTTCTTCTTTTCCCCACTCATTCCTAGAGTGTTATTAGTATTCAAATCGTTCCACCAGTGCGTCCTCATCTAAACCTGTTTAATCTCTTTTTTGTTGTTTTGGTCCATTTGGAGCCTCCAGTTACAGCATTTTATGGTAGTTAGGCCACCAGTTGCACACACACATCCACTGTATTGGCTGCTTTCTCCTATTCACACACATCATTTTTGGAAGCTGAGGATCCAGGATTAAAACAGCGGGGGAAGAAATAAGTCAATTATATGCATTTGTAGAATATTTTTACAAGAATCATAAAGAAATTCCAACAGTAATGACCTAAATAATGAGCACTGTTCTAGTGGCTATGCTAATATGTAGGGAGGTGATCAATATTAATGAGACATCTAGAATTATTTATGCATTCAAGACAGACTCTACACTTACTATAGTAGAGAATTTTTAATGTGTTTTTGTGCATCAGGCTTTATATGCTATGAAGCTAAATCAGTCTGAGCAATACCAGGCTGCAAGATTTTTTGTTATATTTTGGGAGGCGAGGATGCTGACCTCTTGTTAATCCTATTGCCTGTCTGTCCTCAAAGCTCATTTATTTATCCCAGGACATTCATTAGACTATTTAATTTATCTGACACCCAGGGAGTCACATAGAAGTCATATTTTCTGCTTCACTGGTGCTGGATTGCATAAGAAAGAAGGAGCCTCCATCTGTTCCACCCAGGTTTTCCTGCGCTGAGCAGGGCTTTCATCATATTACCAGGCAGCTCCTCCCATTCCTTGGTTGGGGCACAGCCGCAAAGCCTCAGCCCATTCAACTGTGATGGCTGATGATGTGACCCACGCAGGGTCAAGGTCACTGGTGGGTTAGCTCCACATTGCTCAGTTAGCTAAAGTGCCCTCACCAATCACATGATTGGCTGAAAAACACAACAGAAATGTGTCATGTGTGTTTTTTTGACTTATTTGTATCATGGTCCTGTCTGGTCTTAATGCTCCAGAGTAGAACATTACATGTGTGTCGCTGTGTCTTTGATGACCACACATATACATGATTTTGAAGAGTTAAAAAAAGCCACCAACTGCTGCTGGGCTATTCTTGTTTGACTTTAGAACTCGCCGTAGATGCCCTCAGTGTTTCCAGCCAAACATATGTTCTCTCAGTCTTTCAAATGAAAGGTTTGGAGAATTAATCTTTCACTAGCTATCAGCTTCTCATCCATTTTGCACAAGAAAAACCTCGACAGAGCAATGCAGAACTAATCCAATCTGCAGTGACACAAGGAAGTGTGGAAATCAGATTGGGGGATTCTCTTCTCCCCTGACAAGATCACTGAGTGTCCACACACTGGCTGTTTCTGTGGTTTCCCAGCTCTGCAAGAAAAAAACGTATCTGGTAACAGTTACATTCGTAGATAGCTACGCTAAGCTAATGTTAGTACGCTACCCAGCACAGACGCTAGTAAAATAAAGTAAAATTTATCATATCTTCAAATGCTCACTTCAACAGGGGAAATTAACTGTATAGATTTTGGCAGTCAAAGTTCAAGGCTGCTGTGACCACAAGTTCACATTATTGTGAAAATCCATGTACGACAAATGTGGCACAAACTTTGCCATGTAGTTAAGGATGAACTGACTAGATTATGGTGGATTAAGATTAAGGCCATGATTACAGTGGCTCATTTTTCCCTCATGTGAACATTGTACCACAGGAACACCTCCAGTGAATTTCTCTAAATTTGGCGCAAATGTTCATTTCAACTTAAAAATGAAAAGATCCGTAATGTAGATGTAGAGGTAATTGTGACTTCATGTTTGTCATATTCTCATCAGGGTGTCATCTCCCGGATGGATTTTAATTGGCACAAACATGCATAAACTTACTTGAGTCTAGTTTCTTTCGTTTCTTTTGGCCAGAATTGCATTGCTGGTACGCTGGTTTCATTTTGCTAAATTTTACAACTATGGTTGTATGTATGACAGTAACAGTGTCTTAGACACACAGTGCACAAATCACAAGGGTTCTAAAGCAACCAGATGCTTGGTAGCTAAATGTTTTTTGAGCAGCTCACATATGGTTCAGAGTTGACTGAGAGTTGAGAGAGGTGCCAGATTGAGGTGGAGTTGTCTGTCGACATGACTGAGAGGAACATTCTGCAGCTGGCTTCCTTTTGTCTGCTGAGAGGTAAACTAAGAAATTGTCTTTATATTGTGTTATTTGCCAAATCCTGTTGATCTGAGGGTTTTTGCTAGAGCCAATTGTTACTTTGTTTAATGTTCTGTCGTCAGTCAGTTAAGTTACAAGTTTATAATAAAACATTCTAATTTTTCATCGACCTCTGGTTTAGTCAGTATGATAAAATAATTAATATTTGAGGATGCTTCAGAGAAATGCTAAATAGTTAGATTCAAATGGCTTTTAATTATTGAGAGACTATGCTGTCAAGCAGTGAATGGTGCGGATGTAGGTGCTGTAATTTATCTTACTGTCTGTCTTAACAATGTGTGCATATACAGTAGTGTAATAAGACCACATTTATCACTTTTTATGGCAGCTAGCTGTGCACTGCTGTGTGCTGGATTGATTGATTTGACTTTATTGTTAAAACATCTTTGTCAGCATGTTTCCACAGCGCACACTGTAGGACCTTAAACTATCAACATTGTTCCCAATCTATTGTTATCACAAAGGTAATTCTACCTACACGTCTGCCCACTGCCAATAAAATACTTAGGTAACCATCCTAGTTAAACTTTAATGCCTTATTCACTGTGCACCTTTACATCTCGAAAGATATCTGTGGCCAAGTCAAACTGCCCTTGTGCTTTGCTTTATACTGTTGAGGAAAATGTCTGAATTTAGTATAAATGTCATTTTAAATGCTGATGTTCTCCAGGCCTGATTGTTGTTTTAATGCTACATAAACCAAGGCAAAGAGTCTTAGAGGAGCTAAAAACAGCCCTGGTGCTTTAGCCCCAGTGTGTTGTAGGGAGAGATCTATGTATATTTCATATGCAGCAGCAGTGCTGTTGTTGTTGGTCACAGTGATATCAGAACTCTGCAGGACATGGGGACAAGGCTGTTTTTAGTAAGCATTAGTAATTGCAGCTGGAATTTGTCAGATGGTACATAAAACTAGAGCTAATTAACAGTAACCTCGTGTAAGCGTCGTCATTGTGCGTGAAGAAGCCATATAAATAGATTAGGCTTTTTATTCGCTCTCCTGCCACCGCTGTTTGCGTTGAATTGATCTAATTGTGAAGTCTCTTTCATGGCAGTGCTGCAGAGCACAGCTGAGAGTATCAGAGATCAAAGCAGCTTCGCTTTCCCATAATTCAGCATGGAGGCAAATTCCAGCAGCCAGCGTTGCCATGCTATACACACTATCTCTACCTGTACACAAATCTGCTGATTATAGTGATCCGTTCACTGTTGGCTGGAGCTGTCATCTGTTGGCTGTAACTTCAAGCAGGGGGTAATGTGATGGGCTTTGTTATTTATTACAGTTTGGTGACGCAGTCCAGGCTGTGTGGTAAAAATGACAGCTTTTACCTTTTTTTATCTAGGTTGATTTTTTAATCTAGATATGATTTTATCAAATCTGTTAATTCAATTTATTTTATCATCTCTCAATTTTTTTCATCTGTTTTATCTATCTTTTCTATCCTTTGTAAAGAACAAACATGTCTGGACAAAAAACATAATATACAGATGATGTAAAAAAGACAAGACTCAGCAGTCTGCAGAAATATGAGTTGACATCGCCTGGCAATCTGTACCTGCTTGGAATCACTGTAAAACAATAATTTCTAATGAGATTAACAGCTGTACCAACAGATAACTCACACAGATTAATATTATTCTGGTTGTTAGCATACTCTGGTCCATGATACAGTAACTTCAGGGAATACATTTCCATGGTAACTTGACTGGGTTTAATTTATCCTGCTTTTGTACAACCAAGTCAAGGATACATCCAGGATAAGTGGAAAATCCCATCTTAAAACCTTATCTTGGTTTTGTGCAGTTCCCCTCAGCATTTGTCAAACTGATAATAAAAATATGGAGATTTCTAGTCTGCAGCACACTGTAAGAACATGGTGTTTTTTGCCAACTGTTCTCAGTTGCATTTATTGTTTATCTCTAGAAGCTACAAACAGATGTGGCTGAAGTTTGGCAGAAAGATCGACCTCTGAGTAGATTCTGCAGATATCTGATGATCACGGACTGGGATTCTGCTCGCAGTCGAGGAAATCCTGACATTTGGGACTTCTGAATTGGTTGCTCACTGAGACGACAGCTGTGCAAGTTTGTGATCTCAAACTGGTAAAAATGCAGTGAAGTGAAAATAGATGTGAGGTTAGATTTGGCTTTGCAGCATTGTCCAATGACACAGTAACCTTAAACCTAAGACTCTTTTTTTCTTCCTGAAGTGATACAGTGGATGGGTGTAAACTTTATGTTTCCTCTTAGATGAAGTAAAGTCAGTGTTTACAGTCTATGTATGGCTCTTCCTGCTAAACACAAGGATATACACTTATACCCACATACTTTGTGGGTATGAGTGTACTTAACTGTTTATGGAAGCTTTCTGTGGATCCAATCCAAAAACATGCTTTAAATATAAAAAACTATACCCATAAAGGAAATACCAGTGGAAACATTAACCTGTGCAATATTCACCCATTTCTTTTTCTGTTAACCCAGAAGTACAGTGGCCTCACAGGGACATATAATCCTGATAACTCAATAACATACTCCTTTTTATAGAAATGATGGTCTGACAGTTGGTTGAAGTACTCCAGAAAAATTAGGTTCTCATTGCGGTGCTATATATGTGGAAAATATGATGTTAAGGTCTTGAGAGGCAACAAACAGCAGTGGTATTAATTAAACATCTACTGTCCATTTCTGCATTAGCTTTGATTGATTTTCAATGCCAGCATCTGTTTAGGACGATGTAGACTCTTGCTTTTGCTAATGTTTTCATCTTGGGTTGCATACAGCGCTAAACTAGCTCCAACAATGAGCGTTTTAGAGAATGTGGACCCTGAGGAAAAACTCACAACAACCAAGTCCATGTGATTCACCTAGACCATATAATTTCAACAGTTAGCCTAGCCTTATTATTTTCAATTACAGTATGTAATATGCAATAGTGTGTCAAGAAATGTACACTATCAGTGTGCCAGTGAAGAAGCAAGAAAGCCATGAGCTGATAAACATGGTTGTAAACTATTCACTATTTACAACATTTTAAAAATCAGGCTTAGGGTGCTTTCTAGGTGGAGATCTAGTCAACAAGTCCTTTAGCCTAAATTAACACATAGCTTGTCCATGTCATATGATCCATAGTGTTTGTTGAAAGAGCGCCCCCATGACAGCAGGCATGTGATTGAATTGCACCCCACACAAAGATTAGGAGGACAGAACATTCTAGGAGACGTCCACAGGTGAATTGTGATTGGTCGGTCGTTAACACGTACAATGTTAAATCTGTTGGCCAAGTCAAATATTATGATAAAAATTTATGACTACAATTGTCTAATTTGACATTGTAGCAAACAAAAATGTGTATAGTCTGGACCTGGCATAAGTGACGATGGCCAAAATTCACAGTACTCCATCTGTGCAAAAATGTATGAAAAAGTTAACCCTAAGAACATATAGTGCTTCAACCATCTGAATTAGTCACATTTAATGAAGATCTTGCAAAGTTGACGGTATTTTTTGTTTTTCCTTCTTCTGCAACTTAAATACATTTTGCACTGAACAAGTGCTGTGGCCTCCATCACAACAAAATGAAGCTTTACTTCTAAAGCAGCCTCCCCTTTAACCCATCAAGCATTGATTTAGTCTTTTCATTGTGAGGTGATGTAGTCTGACAGGGTTTTGACTTTACTGTTACAGAGAAAGTTTTGTCAGTGCTGGCAAAAATACACTATAGAAGCTCACAGCTCTGCACTTTCCTCTAGCCTCAGTAGTATGATGCCTGCACTGTGAGACATGATTGATAAACCAGCAGTGTTACAGAGATAGAAAAGTCTTTCAACCTGCCGGCATCTTCTGATTTACACTAGTTCAAAGGAGTCCATGCTAGAGGAAAAATCTGCCTCTTCTGAGCATGTGTCTTACAGTGATAAAGCAGCTCTAATTAATTTTTTGTCCACCTTCCTCATTTGTACATGCTCAGTCAAAACCAGGATAGTCTGTTTGTTTTGAGGCGTACTTTTAAAAGGCCAGGTTGAATACAGTCAACAGATGAGAGGCTGAACAGTGTGGCCCCACTGACATTTTGTTTCACCTTTCATCTCATCTATGGTGTCACCTATAGCACACTTACCACTCAGAAGTACTTCAAAGACCAGATCAGTACAGCGACACCACCCTGCACTTTAGCAGTGTGCCATTTTCATTTACCCGAGTGCTGTGTTTGAATTCCATTAATGTTGTACATACTATTACCCCACTATATTTGAAAGGCAAATATTGTACTTTTAATTTCAGTAAGTAAATAACTAATTAAGTACATAACAAGTACTGTACTTAAGAACAAGTTTGAGGTACTTGTACTATAGTGGAATATAGGATGAGAGGGATTTTTCCCCGCTACATGTATTAGACAGGTTTTGTTACTAGTTAATTAAAATTTCTATTTTATTATTCTATTTTATAGATGAAAATTGATTTAAGAATATAATTAACTAATAAATTATGTGGTATTATTATGTTTACCACCTGGCAGTAACTCAAGTGGTAAAATTATTTTAGGAAATTTATTTGACTTCACCCTTGAGATTTTGTCAAATAAATCTGGACTTAGACACATTCATTTGTGTCAACAGCATCAATTCATAGTAGAGCATTGAGTTTGTTTACTTATACCACCTCTGATTACTTGCAACAGTTAAAGTTACCTTGTGGATTAGAATTTGATGCTGTTTCCAAAACCGACTGGGACTATTCTACTGCATATACACGTTACTGACTTTAGTATACTTATGTATCTTTAGTAAAGGTAACGTATAATGTGAGGTAATGTGATAAAGATGTGTAGAGATATTATAAATCAAATTCAATCAAAAATAACAGGAACAGTAAATGTGAGATGATGCTATTAAATATAACATAACAGCAAGAACTTTTTTTTTCATAAAAGCAACAAAATAATTAAGTATATGTAAATACACAAACATGCAGATCATGAAACTGATGCACTGCAATGTTATTAGCATATTATGCTCTGAGATATGTGTAACCTAACATTACTGACCCAGTTACTCTCAGTTTTCTCAGAGTATTAATTGTTCCCCAATAATAACATCTTGAAGAGCACTCTTGTGATAAGTGACTACACACAGTCTGTCACTATATCTCTCAGCTGACAAGCATGACCACACCTCTGTTTACTCAGCAGCAGGTATCCACTAGAGGGTGCACAGCTCTAAGGCTTTACTAATGTGCTCCTCAAAGCAGATTAATCCTCAGTCCAGATGACTGGGAGGCTGCAGTGGTCGATGGAGATAAGCAGCTGCTGACGCTCCCTGACTGTGACTGGCTGACAGAGGATTGCCTCAGACAGTACCACTGTTATCAGGGTAAAAATACAGGTTGACTCTGGTCCAGCTGCTGATTAAAAATGTAGTCACATTTTAAAATAAATATTTTGAGTTCTGTTTACCACCATACCTACAGCTCCTGGCTTTGGCTTGTTGTATATTTTAATGTTTTGTGTACAGGATCAGTGTGAGGTCTTCGGAGTGACATGGATTATTAAT
This sequence comes from Helostoma temminkii, assembly GCA_900302695.1. Classification (NCBI taxonomy): domain Eukaryota; kingdom Metazoa; phylum Chordata; class Actinopteri; order Anabantiformes; family Helostomatidae; genus Helostoma; species Helostoma temminkii. The sequence continues at coordinate 35,370 of OMLM01015093.1, read as the reverse complement.
ACTATTTGGGTTCATATTTTATTCCAGGACTCAACTGAAATCATTTTAAACAATTTACAATTCCAAAATTGCTGATTGCCTTTATGTGTTACCTCTTCTGACACCCACACTAGTGAGCTGAGCTTTGGCTAAAACACATTTACTGTACCTAGCACCACCCTGTTCTTCCCTGGTGGCTCCAGAAGGTAACTTTACAGTTGACAGGCGTAACCGACCTCTCTGCTCTCTGTCACTCATTTGTATGCAATCAATAACAGTAAAATGTGACTACTGGTTGATCCATAATGCTCCTGAAGTAGACAGTTCAGTGTTTTGAGGGAATACTTACATGTACCAAAATTGAGCAGTTTGTGAAAACGGTCATCCATAAAATGCAGTGAACACATAGTCATGAAAAAGCAACAGAAAACTGAAGACTGTCTGCTCCCTAAACACCAAGCATCACTATCCCTGAGCAGAGCGGTGGAAAAACTTTACTTTGCTCTTGTTTCATATGAAGCCCCAAGAGAATAAATCACCACTGATCATATCTGACATAAACAACCCTCTTTAAGCATCACCTTTTTTGTTGCTAGTTCCTGTAGTGTGCATCATTTGAATTAATGCTGAACTTCCAAAGGAAGCAACATTATAATTATTAATAACTAACTATGATTAATAATTAAAAATAATGAATGTTTTATGTCAATCAAACAAAAATGACAAACAGTTTCTTCTGGAGTGTGGGTCGGGTGGGAGAAACAAGACATTTTACATAACCATTGGCCATTACTGACTGAATGGATTATATTTCATCTAATTGAGAAAATTGTCAGATTAATCAGAAATTATAATAATCAGGAACTGTAGCTCTAAGCAGGAGTGCAGTGTTGTCTATTCAGATGAACTTTTTATTAAGAGTTATGGCGCTAAATGCTGTATGTAATATATATACTGTATATAACGGACAACCTCTTCGTATATCATATGTGACATCTCTTACATGTGTGAAGCCAGGCTAAAGGGAGCTGTCAGAGCTCTGTAAGCTTCCATCTTCAGAAAAGAGCTCAGTCATCCAGGCAGAACCTGAGTCAGGATTTGATGCAGAGGCAGATAGCCATCAATCAGCGTCTTTAATGTACAGGACCTCCACCTCTCCCCACTCATCACTCCGTGTCAGACCTCAGCTGGCTCCTCGAAGGCTCACAATAGCTGCAATTACACGGGCAACAGTCCCCAGGGTGGTAGCAGGCTCGTGGGGGCTTTTAGGTCCAAGCAGGGATGCCACGGGCCATCTTTATTGGTTTCCTGAGCTAAGGCTGCAGAGGTGATGATAAGACCACCACTGGCTGTTTATCACTGGCTGGCATCTCTGCAGGGAGAGGGGTCTAAGTCTTAGTAGGGAATTAACAGAGCATCAAGGCGCAGCAGGTGAGAAGGGAACACACCCAAGTATCTGACAGCCAGCACTAAATGATGCAGTAGAGCGGGGTCTTTAATGAACTTGGAGCAGGGCAGGTCAGGGCTGAGGTGGCGCCCTCACATAATGGCACCAATGTGTCTCCTCATTCTCACACTTTCTAAGTCACTCCTATAAATCTTTGCTTTCAGATCCAGAGGGAACAAGGCATCAAACTCTTATCTTGATCCTGAGACGTGACTCTGTAGAGAAAATGTAGGTCACATGGTAAACTGTTAAATTTCCATGAGGATAAACAAGATAATGGGATCTGTTCTGCCAACTACATCAGAAGACGAGCATGAGTGAGGCAGAGGTTGGTTGCTTCTGCTGGTTTTCTCAAGAAAATACACTGTAACAATCACATCCTGGTGGAGTTGGAAGGAAACATGCTCTACATCCTGGTCTGCAATGAAAGTGCATGATGGATGGGGATGGATGGATAATAGCGTTATGCAAATGTTATTCTTCTTCAAGTGTCCTTGGATCGCACCGGGAGCAGCTAAAAGTTGAAAACAGTGTAACTTTGATGATCAAACTGTTCCAACATTTTTCTAAACTCATCTAATATTGACATCTTGTCAATAGTGTTTTCTTGTAAAACTGCTCACTAGGATCATACCAATGACCATTTCACTTCAGGGGTTTGGGTAAAGCACTAATGTCTGACTAGTTTTTATTTAGTCTCTCTCTGGAAGAACAACAGAGGACAAACAGACTAATGCCACATGTACAGAGCACAGTTTATCCCAAAGACCACATATGAAATTATTATACACAGGAAGTGCAGATGTATTTGCACACACAGTAAACAATGATAGTTGCCTTGCCATATGTTTTGCCAGAAGATCTGAGAGAACATTCTAGTTCATACAGTGAAATCAGGCTAGACAGATAGACTGGCGCCAGACTGTGAAGTGCTTTAAAAACAAGTACAAAAATTTTAAAATCAATGCAGAAACTGAGAGACAAATAGTACCAGGACTTTAGAACTGGTGTAATGTCATATCTCCTTCTGGTCCTGCTCAGGACTCTGGCAGCAGAGTTCTGGATCAGCTGTAACTCATTTGTAAAGTTCCTGAGCAGACAAAAGTTGTTGAGTTTACTAGATATAGGCACACGGTCTCAAGTGTGCAGCTTGAAATAAAATCCTGTGGTTCCAATTTAAATTTTTAATGGCTGATTCTGTGTCTTATAAAATGTATAAATCTGCTCTTTGCCAACTTTATTGGATCCTCTAAGCTAAGCATGTGGCTAAAACATGCATGGGGATTTCTGGAGGACCACTTTCTGTATTTACTTTTTACTTTGAAGTCAACTTAATTTGCCAATTTAACACAAATTCACAAATTTGTCTCAGGGAGTGCAGCTCAGCATGTACAGTGGCAATTCAGGAACTAGTGTTAAGAATTTATGAGTATGAAGCAAAGTGAAAAGTAAAGAGGTGAACTCTGATTTGGATGAGAACTTAACAAATTCTTTTAAATAGAATTAATAGAATTAATGTCAAAATGTTAAATTGTTTGAGGTGAACATTTGGATGAGACAGAAAACATGGAGCAATTGCTTGGTTCTTCCCAGAGCTGGTCAGAACTTGATTAACATTTGAACATTTACCACAGAGGCTGAGAAAGAGGAAACATCACAAATACACAGAAAAACTCAACACTTTATTTTGTTAAATAAAGTTATTTGCCTCAAATGACATAGTTCTTGCTAAACTCACCCCAACAGAGACACCCTGCACCAAGCTACATGTTAACACTGTTTGGTTTCCCTACGTGTATAGTGTAGGGAGTTTGTCATAACACAGTCAGTAGTCAGTGCAAAGTCTGCAAATTCAAGCAAACCTCAAAATGCTAAAATAAAGTCCTTATTAAAAATATTTAAAAATGAAGTAGTATTTCCTTTGTGTGCAATCAGGCATGGACAACATCTCACTCTGCCTTAACGCAGACCTCAGGCTCTCGAAAACCTCATGATAGATGATCTCCCATTTGGTGCCACCGTCTGCTCAATAATGTGCTGCTGGCCCCCCCTTCAGAGTGGGATGGCCCCCTCAGTCTGTCACCAAGACAAAGGAAAGTGTTTACACTGGTCCTTACAACATGTGTGGCCTAGTCCATAAGCTGTGAATGAATGAAAAGGAAATTACTTTTACTGCATTTTCCTGTTGTATAAATTCAAACAAGCCTTTTGGACAATACATTTACAATGTAACAACATATCAATCAGTGCTGAGACTCAACATACTTTAAAGGTGTTATGTGGCTGTAGACAGAGTTTGCCACTGTTTGACCCTTGTGGTTTCAGTGGGATTATTTGTGATTTGAGTGTACTGTATGTTACAAGATGGTGGCAAAGTTTGGAAAACATGTGCATTTTGCACACAAAGTCTCTAACACAGTACGCTGTAATAATAATAACATTATGACAAATGTTTGTTTGATTTACAGTATGGGATGCACTGTCAACACATGAACACAAACCTGCTTATTTTAATGGGCCTTTATGCAGAAGGCATTTTTACCCTCTGTCTGAAACACTTTTGCTTCTATCTCTTTAAGGCCCTCCCTCATCCCAAGCACATTCTGTTCTGATTGGCTGAACTGAGCCGAGCAATAGAAAAACTTTGTACTATGTACTTTGTGGTCCTGAAGACCCAAAATGGAGGTCCATTCATGGATGAATGCTGCTAATACTTATATTGAAGAGTTAAAAGGCTGTAATTGAAGACACAAAATATGAATTTATACAAGTAAAACATAGAACATATTGCCACCCAACTGGGCAACACGGTGGTGCTGTGGTTAGCACTGTCGCCTCACAGCAAGATAGTCCTGGGTTTGATTACTGGGGTCGGCCAGGGTCTTTCTGTGTGGAGTTTGCATGTTCTCCCCCTTGTTTGCGTGGGTTCTCTCCGGGCACTCCGGCTTCCTGCCACAGTCCAAAGACATGCAGTCAGGTTTTTGGAGACTCTAAATTGCCCGTAGGTGAGAGTATGAATGGTTGTCTTTTATCTATATGTGGTGATGGTCTAGCGACCTGTCCAGGGTGTACACCACCTCTCGCTCGTATGATAGCTGGGGTAGGCTCCAGCATGCCTGCGACACCTACGGGGACTAGGTGGTTCAGAAAATGGAAGGATGGTTGCCTCCCAACCAGTGTAGATGTGAAAGTGCAGTGTGGAGCAGCTAATAAAACCCAGCAGGTCATGTTTTCTAGCCTATTTATTAGTATGAACGTTCTACTGAATCATCTGCATAAATGACAGCTTAAGCAAGCAGAGCAATTTGTAAAAACTTCTGGCATTATCAAATCACCAGAGAGCTCTTTTAACGTCTTCATAAAGCTTAAAATATGACATAATATGACATGTCCATTAGCTGTGATTCCAACTGTGGTTAAGTTAGTTGTTGTATGTCTTAACCACTCAACTACCATACATAACAGTATTTTGTTTTATGACTTTTGACTAGATTCTGAAAAGTAACCACACATATTGTAGTAAAAAGTACAATATTTACCTCAGAAATGCAGTGAAGTTGAAGGAAGAAGTAGCCAAAATTCCTTCCATCCATTGGTCTCAGGAGTGCTGGAGCCAGCTGTTATTGGGCAAGAGGCAGGGTACACTCTGGACAGGTTGCCAGTCTGTCACAGGGCTGACACATAGAGACAGACAAACTGTGACACTAACATTCACACCTATGCCAATGAACCTAACTGCATGTCTTTGGATGGTGGGCGGAACACACACAGACAGAGTGAACTCGACACAGAAAGGCCCCCAGTCGACCCACGTTATCAAACCCAGGACCTTCTTGATGTGAGCTGTGTAGGCACAGTAAAAATCCTCAAATAAAATACTCACTGGTTCTCATATTCTATTTACTTATTTTCATTAGTCTAATATTTCAGCTGGTTCAGAGAAACGTGATATATAAACTGAGATGGGGTTTTGGTTTTGGTCTGCAGCCTCATCCCACAGTGCACTGTTCTCCTTTGTATACTCTCCTCTGTTGTTTTCATGACTCACAGCCGTTTTACAAAATGCTGTCTGTTCTCACTTCAAAGCAGCATGCCAGGCTGAATGATTGCTGTATCGCTTTGCACAGCTCCACACCCACCCCGCTCCGTGGCACTGCGAGCTGACAGAGCCAAAGCTGAAAGCTGTAGCAGCGCTGGTACGATGGCCAGCCCCTGTTCCAACGCCTCTTTCCAGTATGACAGGGACAGCTGAATCATCATGGCAGAGAGTGACACCCAACCAACCCAATATATTTATTAAACAGAGAGTGGCTGTGGCACCCTGTGGTTTAGTAGTTCAGCTTTGGTGGAGCTAAGCCAGATTTGAGGATGTGCGTCTGAATGAACAGTTTCTTTGATAAAACCACTCAGCATACTGTATCCAGACATGACAGACATGATCAGTCTTGGAAAGAGTTAAACCTTGAAGCAGTTTATTTTCATGTCACATAAAACCTGTGTGATCTTTGAACATTTGCAGCACAGATTTACAACTTTAGGGAACATATGTAATCATAAACTATTAAAGACCTGTGTTTCTGAATTCATCATTAATTCATTCAGGCATCTGTACTCGCCTGCCTCACTTAATTCAGGGTTATATTTACAGTGGTTTCTGATGATGGAACATGTTTTGTCATTGATCTCAGCCTCCTGGTTAAATGCTGGAAAAGATAATTGGAGTTTTGTATGCAGATCTTTTTAGAAATGTTTGGCCTGCACAAAAAATCCTGATCAGCTTGCTGTCTGATCATCCAGACCCTCAGTACTCTTCTTCAACCAATCGGCAATAGTCTCATCAGGTCCATCAGTATCTTTCATAGCTGTTTTTATGGTCGTCCTGGCAACCAGCCCAGGCTTTATGTGCACATGTCTATGAGTGTGTGTGAGGTTAGACCTCATGGGTGCCGACTTCGCCCCTATGTGCACCATGTGCTGCTGCTGATTAGCTTGTCTCTGAGCAGCCCAAGCTGGCTGAGGCTGTGCAACATCTGATAAAGCCTAATTGATACGACCACTGAGGGAGGCCTTTGTGTGCTTTGTTGGCCCAGTGAGGCGCAGCAGAGTCAGACCTTGTCAGTGTGGCCGCTTAGACAATAGGAGCAGCTGTAACTCAACTGTGAGGAGGAGCGATGATGGAGACAGGAACCTCCTCTGCTATTGACTGACTGGGAAAGCACGTGGAGAAAAGGACTTGATGAAGGAGGAGATTTTGTCCAACCTGTGTTATTTTCTGTCTTCATGGTGACCAGTGACTCTAGGAGCTTATACCTGGACATACAGGGAGTAGAACACAGCACAAGACGGATCAGCCTTAACAAAAGCAGCATCAGGATGCAGGTTCAACCCCTCCTCCATGTGGCCCAAATACACGTCAGAAGCTGAGATGCGATCATACCATGTGAAGTATCAGTGTTGTTGTTATCCTCCCTAAACTGTGCAGGATTTGCTTTATTCTTCTCAATGTGAGGCATTCTTCTGTAAAAACTTTCTATGGACCTTGTGCAGAGTGAGATTTTTAATCTAAGCCTTTGTAACTGGCTGACAACATGTTGAAATTCAAAGCTTTTTGTTTGGATTACTGGGAGTTCCTCTGTCTCCAGCCTCTGCATGGTTTCTATAAAAGGTAAAGTGATTTGTGTTTATAATATATGTGGATTTAAAATGTTGTCTTTTTATTAGCCTGGACACATCGCTATGATTCTTTTAAAGAATAACACCATAACATTATGTCAACTTAAGCTTTGGGTTGGTTTAACCAGCTCAAACGATGGGACCCCGGATTAAACAGTTCCCCTGCTCTCTTCTCTCATAGACTATCATGTTTGAAGCAGATATGAATGATAGGCAGCCCCTGTGCTTTTGTTGTGTCTTATGTTGAGAGGGGCTGAAATGGGGACACGAGGCTCATATGTCAGTGGGGTCAGCAGGTCTGAATGGAATTGCTATTGTTGTGGTCTGCCCCTGACAAGCTCCAGCACAGTACCCAGTCTATTGTGTGTGTGGTCCCACTTATAGTTATTGGCTCGACAGTGCGAGGCAGCACGTGCTCTCTGCTCAACTGTTCCATCAGCGCTGTTTTGTTACACACTAGAGAGATCCCACAGTCTGTGCTCAGCTCTTAGATCAGATTAACAGACGATTGCTTTTTCTACATGTTATTCCACATGAAAATGACGTGTTTATTAGAATGCAGTGATAATTAACTGAAAGTTAAAATGGCACTTGACAGATTTTACACATCAAAGTCCTTCTAATCATCAAGGGAAGCACTACTCAGCCTAACAATGTCTTCTTGGGCTTGGAGACTACATGTTTTAATGCATTTAAGGATGTAAAGAATACAAATGCATTATTCAAATAAGTGAAGGTATAATGCACCCTGAAAACACATTGCACTGAATGTCAAATTAAAAAATACTGTTCAACCTAACAACTGTATGTATTTTATACTAGGCTGGCGTGTGTTACAAACTTGGAGAATTACCCTAATCAACATGTTTTTCCTGGCAGAGAGGCTCCAGTGTACCAGATAACACAACAGAATTTAATTATGGGAAAGTGAAAGTGTAGCTTGTCCATAAAATTCCCCCATGTCGCAATTTTCTCCATTCACTGTAATAACAAAAGTGTAAAACTGTTTACAGGACACCATCACAGTTTTGGTTTTACTTTATCTTTAATGAATATTTAATTACACGTTTTATTTTTATTTGGGGATTATTTTAAAATTAACATTCACAAAAAATATTTGATATCTTTTTTGCCCATCTTTCTAATTTCCTGCCAGTCAGATAATCATTTATCACAAAACTATGTGCATACTGTTTTTGAATTAGTTAGCCTGCTTCAAAGGCTGTTGGATTTTTATATTTTATTTTTTGTGGTATATATTTACATTTTCATTAAAGTTTTATTTATTTATTTCACTCACTATGATATTGTTAACAAGCTTATAAGACATTTTGAAAAAAAATTAACGCTATTTGGCAGGTACCTCTGGTACCCTGGTTAACATATAATAAATTACAATATAGTACATTGCAAATCTATGGTAGTATGATAAGTTGAATTTATTTTATTAATTAAACTCTTTACATCTTTACTTTTATGATATTTTGCTAAACTCATACATGCAGTTACAATCTACATGCTATGTTGCTAACATTGCTTGTCAGAGGGTTGGGATAGAGCTTATTAATTTAGAATTCTACAACCCACAGCTGATACTCATGTGCAGTTTTATGATGGTAGAGGTTAATTATTTTATCAGAATTGCATAAATAAAAATTTTGCTTTAAAGAAAGTGAACATTTTTTTTACATTTTAAGCTAACAGTGCAGATTGGATAATGTAACAATTTAAAATGTATCCATGTCAGTTAGGGCCTTCCAGGCCATTATTGTTGTTCAAGACCTGGAAATCAAAATGACAGCAAAATGGTCCATAACATTAAGTTAAATGCGTGTATTACAAGAGTTTACTGTTAAAGCCTTCAAATTAGTTGTACAGTGTAGGACTACACAGCCAAAAAAGTAAGGCCCTCAGTATGAAAACTAAATTTAGCATCTCATTTGATGGTGTAATGAGAAAGACCCCCCATGGGGTCATCTGAAGTGAGCAAACTCTTGGTCTGGTTCAGAGGACAGTAATCAAAAGACGAGATATGGGATGTGGAGAGGTGCGTCTCCAAGCTTGAATCACTATACACCTCAGGGCCATATTTATTCATGATTCCACCCATCCCCCCACCTTCTCCTCCACACAGACGCGTCTCTGGGGGAGTAAAGACAAAAGCGGACCCCCACAACACGGCTTAATGCTTGTGTGTTTTCCATTGTAACACCAGTCACTGATTGGATGGTGGAGACCCATTTCATTAAGCTTGAGGATGAGCCAAGGTCTTATGTTGTTTTTGAGTGTGGAGGAACTAGAAAGTGCTCATTTGCTGTCTGAGTAGTTCTGGAAGCCAGACAGTAATCAGCTGCAGTTCTGTACGAGGATATCAGTATTAGTTTATACACTTCCTGGACAGATATGCATTTCATACATTTGTAAAAAGCCATTTCACAGTTACAAATCTCACTTTTCTTGTGTAGTTCTTATAAAGATGTAAAAAATATGAACACATTATTCAAAATAATGAATATAAAACGCTATAAACGCTAGTTTTTTTTTACAAGCTATGCAAACCAGGGGTGGATCTACAGGGGGGCAAGAGGGGCCCCCAACCCATTGTAGGGTTTGCCCCCCAGCTGCCTCTTTGACTCCCACCCAAGCCCAGCACATTTTTACATCCTATAGCTCTATTTGGATAATGAAATTATGTCCATAAGCTGTTCACATTATTGAAACATAACAGAGGAAGTCAGTAATTCTAAATAAAATTCCTCCCCCAGAAGCCAAACAACTGGTTTGTTATTTATTTTATTACAACATAAAATAGCTATTATTTTATGCTATAGTTATTAAATTCCTGAACTGAACGCTCACTCTGACATCTGATAAAAATCTGAATAAACGTTTAGTGAGATTAGGTTTTTGTGTTGAACCCTAGTTTTGATTCTGTATATGTTTAAAGATAAAGCAGAATGTTATTTTGTGTTCTGTGTCTATAGAAATTGTTGACAGTGAGGATTGTGGATTTTCCACAGCAGTGAGGCCTGTTACTGTTGATTCATTTAAAATCTTATTTCCACCACAAACAACACTCAGTTATTGTGTGGAGTCTCTGAATATCATAAAATTTAACTAAAACTGCCGTATTTTTATGCTAAGTTCTAACCTTAGTGGCCCTTTGATAGCTTTTTTTTGTGACATATCTGTGTTTTCTCTCAACTGCAGTGGATCAGTGACCCCACTGGTGATCTGTCAACCCCTACTTTAAGTCTGCTAATGGATTTACCTGTGTGTTAATAGCTGGAGCTGACAACGCTGTTGGGGTATGAGGAGAAGCTGTGATTGTGCTGCACACAGAGTTGAAGTTAAGGCAGTAAGGAGACAAACTCTTAGATACAGCTGTACCCTCTGCTGTTGTGGGTCACTGGCTCACATCAAACTGTCCCTACACAGTAGTTCATCAGTGCTGAAGGCACCCCCCTCTTCATCATTTACACCCATTGACTCCACTTTGCCTCACTTTTCCTCTTTACCCACTTTTCCCAAGGCAGTCCTGACCTAAGCCCCACTGGTTGCAAACTCTTGACAAAATAATTGCGCATAAAAGTGTCTCCTTCATGCATTTCAATTCCACACACAAAGATTGGGGTTGTTGCCCCCTGAAGGATTCATCTGATTCCAGTGTCTTATTATCTAGAAGTTTACAGAGGGAGCCGTAGCCTTTAATATTCCACACTCACTGTGGACTGGAGGGAATGGTCCCCACTGAGGACCGAATTCAGGACATCAAAGGGCTTTCTAAAGGCATGGAGCAGGTCCCTGGTCTCTCTTAGACTGATCCCAGTGGAGTTCACCCCGTGTCTCTCCAAATGCAGATGAATCACTGAGAAAACTCCAGAGGCTTTCAGGATTCACACCAGCTTATCCAAATAATTGTTTTTCATGGTCACAGAAAACCACAGTATGAATGTGATTGTAGATTCTAGTAAAGTACGAACCAAGTATGGTGAATTGTTTTGTTTGAAATTAAAACTGAAGTGTCTTTAACAGAGTATTTGTTTGGTTGAAAACAGAAGGGAAGCCTGCGAGTGTGTCGACCCTCAGCGTGCGCTGATACTGAGCTCCTAATTCTGCCAGGAGATTGTTCGGACTGAGTGTTGCAGGGTGCTCAGCCTGCCAAACACGTTCAGTACCATCCAGCAGGAGATACGCCTTGTAGCAGTCAGTTAGATATCAGCTGCTCTCTCTGTGATTTTTTGTATGGTGTGAAATGGAAACATCAAAGTCTGAAGGCTGCCCTGTCAAATCGATCTACTGTGTGAATGTGTACAAGCGTGGTGGTGCGACTGTAAATCAGAGCTGTGCCACTGTGGTGTGGTACAGAGTTGCTCTTTTTGTTGATTAGTTTGTATTATAATTTTATGTCTGCTATGTTTGATCTTGCTGAATTTGTAATCATTCAGGGGAGGCACATACTGTTTCCACCACACTATATTACTGTTGTCTTCCTGACTGCCAATATCTGACCCTGGAATGAGAGCTGAGGTTAGAGACAGATGAAGAGAGATACAGGAATGTTTGGCAGCTGCGCAGATCAAGGTCCACAGAGGCCAACCGGGAGTGAAAATGCTTGGCTATTCTTAAACGTCTAAAATAACAAAGGTAAACTTCTCACATGGTCGCTCTATGGATTTGCATTACTTCGTGTCAGCGTATCCTTTACACGCAGCTAACATGTGGTGTGCCAAACTACTGGGCTGAAGGTGCACAGTTAATATTGCTGTAGGCAACATAACAAAGCAGTGGTCCTGCAAAATCTTACTGATTGTTACATTACACACATGGGTATATACATTGACCACAAGCCAAACACACATACTGTAGATGTTATGTGTCAAACTACACTAAATACCTTGCTAATTAGAACAAAATGCCATGCATTATATATTGTGTAGCCATAGTTAGACTGGTGACCAAAGGTTTATTACGAAATACATTTTATATACTATTACTGCAGTAATGTTACAGCTGTAGAATCTAAATCAATTTAATTAACCAAGTATACAAGCAGTCAAAGAATATGTCTTTATTGTTAGTTCATATAGTTACTATTCAGATTAAGGTTTAGGCGGAAGTAGATAAGCCCAGTACCAAAGTAAAAGTAAAATACTTACCTAAAGATGGAATCCACTAAAAATAGAATTACCTCTTCAGTTTTTTTTTTTGTTAAAAAACTGTGTACATGCTTTAAAATGTACAAAAAGTATGATATTACTTGGACTTCACTAATTATTTATTAGCATTATTTTTATATTTTGTGTTCAGAACCTTCAGTAACAAGAAATTAAACTGAATTAAACTAAATGTAGTGGAGTAAAGAGTAAAATGTTAAATAAATGGAAATACTACAGTATAGTACAAATCAAAATTGTCTTTCAAGGACAGTACTTGAGTAAATGCACTTATAAACTTTCCAGCTCTGCAGATTATACACTCACTGCCCACTTTGTTAGGCTAACCTGTATAATGCAATTTCCATGAAGCCATGAATTCTACTTTTCCAAGGTTATAATTTCTCAGTTTTTGTTAAAAAGTCACAATTCTATGTGTTTATTAATAAGGCTACGGTGTGTGTTAGAGTGCATTATATTGAGAGATGGTTCTCATCATTTATGTAAAAAGGGAGGTCAAAACATTAGAAAGAGCTCTTAATATAAAGCTTTTCAATCAAGGACAGCTGGGATTGGCTCCAGCAGCTCTGTGACCCAGTTTAGATAATGGATATAGTATATATTTTATTTAAGTAACTCCACATTGACAACCTACAACAATAAGTACTGTTTCAGTACATTCAACAATACTAATTTTACAAAAGTATACCAGACTTTATTCTGAATGGATTCCTTCTGAATAATAATAATTAATTTTACATCTCTTAGTTATATAATGGTGCTGAAGTCCATGTTCTTTCATGGAAGAAGATTTTAGATTCTAGACTATTAGGAACATATATACAGAACATGTTGTGGTAATGTAGTAATGCTCATTCTCTGAAGTGACATACCCAGAGCACACTGAAGATTATATATCTCATCTGGCCTGGGAATTCTTTGGGATCCCCCAAGAGGAGATGAAGAACTAAGCCAGTGAGAGGGAAGTCACAACTCACTTCAATACAGACCAACTGTTTGGTCTCCTCTCCTGTTTGGTGCAGCTCTGTAACAAGCGTTCTTGACCGACAGCCATTTCTTTGGTCCTCAAAATGTGAAGAACTGGTTCAAAATTAGATATCAGTCCGGAATAACAGAGCTCACTTAGTTGGGGCAGCAGTGAATCTTCAGACTCCACAGATGTTCATGTGTAACACTTGCACTGGTGCACAGACTTTTGAGTTTGTGAACAAAGGTGTGATCTAGCAATACCCCAAAGAGCCACACCTCATGCATGCAGTCACAGAGATGATTTGAAGGGGTTGTGTGGCAGCAGTAAGTGATATGCTGCAGAGGAAGGGGCTGCAGCCGGTGGTGGAATGCGAACATGCACTAGCATTACACACTGAAGCAAGGAGGGATTTTACTCTCTCCCTGGTCCACTTAGCCACTGGCCTTACTTGGTAATGCTGGATAAGTCTGTGCTCTGCTCTGCTCAGACAAGAACAGCTCGCCAAGCAAAAAGAAGGAAAAAGGGGAAATAAGAAGGAGCACATCAGTGAGTGAGCATTAGTCATCTCTCCTCAGGATCAAGAAAAGACTTGTACATGTTTTGTGGTCAAGTGAAGAGAGAAGGGAGGAGTGGCATGGGTGGATGTTGGTAGGAGCTGCTCCTCTTTCTGCAGACTGTTTGAGTTGCTTGAAAACATTGGGGTGTTTTCTACCTCTCGGGTTCACAGCACAGAACTTAACAAATCCAGATCTCAAGTTTCCAGCCCAATGATGTCAAGGGCATGTGGAATCTAATGTGGAAGTACTGCATTTCAGTGCGGACCATAAGGTAGGGGGATCCTGTTACTCCACAGCTATAAAGCACAGGGTTCATACAATTGGTTAAGAGCCGGGGGAACATGCACTCTTTTATATTTACAGCACACATTTTTCTTGTTTTGATATAATAATTTTGTATAAAAGTAAAATTATTATGTAATTTTAAGGAATAAAAACTAATCTGAAGGGAGAGTGTGGAAGAACAACGGTAACTTTCATTCTTGTTTATACATTTTTGTGACCACTCAAATGTACACCTTCTGGGGGTCCCAGGCCACAGGTTGGGAATCCCTGCCTTAAACAACTAACTTAATTTAAAACTGTGCATATACTAATTCATGTTTAACGGACTAATTGTTTCAGCGCTACTTTAGAAGAAAAGCTTGATGTCAGAAAGATCAGTCCCTGTGCTTGTCACTGACTACATTTCTTATTTTCCATGTGTTGCTATCTATGGTGTTGTGATCCAGTTGAAACAGACCATGAGAGATGCTGTAGAGGATGGGTTAAAGCATTAATGGCTCCACACAATGATTGCACCACAGAAAGGCTAAAATTAGTGGTCACTGTGGCTACAGTAGCCTGAGTCAGCAGTGGCCAATCACCATTCATAAACTCCCATGGTCTGTAATTCCAGCCTGTACGTGTCGGCCAGCTGCAGCCTGGAGTTCTTGCTTTAATACAGAAATGTTCCTTCCCCTCAGTGAGAATTTCTGATTTCTGTCTGGTACAGCGCACGCACTCCGTCTTGTGTAACTTGGCCATCAGACATTTTCCGTCCCTGCTGATTTCTTACGAATGCCACGGTTACATTATTTTTCCTCTTGGCTTGGAGTCCTTTCTGTCAGCTCTGCTAAAAATTACCAGACAGTCACTGACACATGTGCAGTGGACCTAGAGGCTAAACTTAAATGAGTGGTATTTTTAAATTTAAGCTTAAATTAGCCATGTCCAAATGCACTTTAGTGTTACTATTCACAGCTTTTCTCACTGAATGGTACCTGATTAAAAAATATGCAGTCCAGCTTCTCTACAGTCTAGTTAAACCTCAAACACTTTTGGTGGTACAAGCTACTTGTTCAGCTGGCTGTTAACTTTGTCCAGTGTTTGAAGCTGGTAGCACAGATTTGGTTTATGAGAGCATCATAGATATACACATATATATTGCTTGACCAGGCTTCTGTCTGTTGGTGGTGATGTGTCAACTCTGCCGCTATGTGTATGTAGGCTGGGGTTTAACCACAATTAAAATCTTGATAAGTTACTAAATCAAAAATTGTCAGCTTTTCCCATCTAATCCTCAGCACCTTCAAATCAACAAGCTAAAACATAAAGTATGAGTTATGTTAAAGTGCACTGTTTTAAAAAGTGATCGATGGCGTTTATAATTTTCAGGCCTTGAAGAAGTGCTCTTAGCAGCTCCAGGAAACCACTGTTTTTCCCCAGGCTTATCCCAGTGTTATTGTTAAGGATGACAGATTGACCCTTTGATAGCACTCTTCTTTGAGCAAGAGAAGACGGCAGAGTCGTCCGCCTGCAGTACATTCCTGAAGACAGGAGTCATACTTCACTAATTCTCCTCTTCTCACATGCAGGTCTCGCTCTCCTCTGACCCTGCTACACTGTTTTTTTCCTAGCCAATGCCTCACTACATACCAACACCATCTGTGTGTGTGAAACACAGCATTTCCGCACTGTTCTCCCCTATCTGTAGGGGATTTTTCTAACCTTCATTGCTGAAGCTGTTTTGTAATAAATTCTCTTTAAAGAGCCTGGTTTTTTCAGCAGAGACTGACCCAGCTTCTTTGAACTCTTAACACACTGTATTTTTCTAAAGCTGTGTGCATGCAGGCCCTTTAAAAAGGCTTGCCAGTGAAACAGTAGAGGCATGGGAATCTGATCCGACCATTTTAACTGCAAGCCAAACGAGCACAGGGTATTATTTATTTAGCTCTGGGACAGGATTTGGAGCTGCCAGTTTGAAGTGACCTACAGTACATATGTGTTTTGTCCTGTGTTCACGGCCGCCCAAAGAAGAGGAAGTGCAGTATCTGTGCTGAACTCCACAACAATTCGTCTGGTGTCTCAACAAATCTGCACGGCTTCCTGGTAAGCAAGCAAACGCAGCAGGTCAGAGCTGGTGGTTTGTCTACAGCCAGCCCTGTGTGTGGTGCACCAGGGCTAAATCTACTTTGTTCAAAAGTCCTTGTTGTGAAGTAATGCTGACCGGGCCTTCCAGCATGCAACACTTTAAAGGTAAAAGTCCAACAGGTCCTTCTGTAAACGGAACAAGGCAGTCAGTTAAATGTTTGCTGTACACTCTCTGACAGCTCCTCTGTGTGTACTGTAGCTGCTGGGGAGCACAGACAGGACACAGATAGGCTTTGAATCCTACACGTAGGCCTGAGGACATGCTGAGTGTGGGTCTGAATCAGCAGTGGTCAGCTGGAGGGCTTATGCAAGAGAAAACAGACTTTATTAGACATTTACTGGCTCGTGCTCCTAACTCGTGAATGATTTTTATACCTGCGTGTTGCGTTTCTTCATGTCCTTCACTGGGTGGTCTGTCAGTGAAGTTGGCATGTGTGTTCAATTGATTCCGGGCTCCAGTTATTTCAGCTGCCATTCCACAGCAATTTTACACCTTTAATATGGTAGGAATTCTTTTCATCCTGGCTACCATCCTGGTTTGTCACATGTGGTCTTGTTAGGTGAAAAGCTAATTTACCGTAAAATTCAGTGTCTGTGCAGCGACGAACACAGCAGACTAGTGGACATTACAAATGTGTCTCTTTCTTTTCTGTTGGTAACTTCTTATGGGTTAGTTGAAGAATTTAAACACAATGAGGATACTCTAAGTTGTGCAGAAAGACATGCATTAATAATGCTGCTTGCTCTCTGACTGCATGCCAGTATTGTAATGAGCTGTTATAAATATTTCAGACTTGAAGCGTCTTATTTCTACCTGTAATTTGACTAGACTTCTCTTTCTCAGACTCCTAGTATGTTTGTGTGATACGCCTTTATGTAGAAGAACTGAGTCTTGGTCAAACATTTTATCTTGTGTTTATATCAAGTATGCAGCTTTCAACACTAATATGCAATTGAGTACTGTTGGACAAAGTACCAGGTACCAGTACCAATACTACAATGTAAAAATGCATAACTACATGTAAAAGTTGTTTTTACCCTTATGGCCTTGTTTCTTTGCTTATTTATGTATGTATGTTTGTATTGTTGTTTAAGTACAGCAAATTACAGTATGTGATCTGTACCTTCAGTTAAACATGTTCTCAGCTTGGAGGGATTTTAATCCATAGAGCATCAACATCTGTTCTTCAAAGTTCTTCAGAAACCTCCTATGTTTAAGCCACAACACGCTTCTAGAAACCTGCATTGGCAACATTAGATTATGATAGTGAAGACCCAGATTTCTTGTCTTTAATTCAGGCAGTGTCTCACATCTGATTGTTTGTCCCATTAGTGTCACCAAACGAATTCAGTTTGGGTAGTTTTCTAAAGCAAACATATAGATAGTGCTTGCTGTGTAATAGTGTAATGATTTTGTCCTTTTATCTAGTTTGAGCGCACACATGAAAATCTAATCACATTTATGAAGAAACAGAGGAACATGTAAAGGTTTCTTCTTCTCTGAGTAAAAAATGTAGTGTACTGAAAAGTGGACACAAAGTAATAAAGTGGACATACAGGTAAATCTACATTAAACTGCTGAGTTCCCGTACTTTTTACCACTGAATCCAAAGTCCATGTTTATACCACTAGTTTTGAGATATTAGGACGTAATTTTTCATTTAGACAAAAAAATGTTTGGTGTCTCTCGATAAATGTTTGGATGGAGGTGTAATGAGTTTAAATTGCCATAACGATGAATACATGTCACCCTGCTTTGATGCCATAGTAGCTCAGGCATCTGCTGCACTCAGCTCTTCTTAATCACTCCCGTGTGCTGTAATTGACCCAGTCCTAGCATCAGTGGTGACCCGTGACTCGGTCAGTAATGACCAGACAGTGGGCGGGGCCGTCAGGGACACAGCCGCCACCTGGGGTCCTCCTCCATCTTTTACGCATTTGAATGAGGCCAAGCTCATCCATCATTAATGGCCACAGTCGCTTTCAGCGTGGATCACTCTGTGACGGCTAGCTAGGCTCTGACCCTGGCCCACGAGCAGTCCAGGGAGAACCTCTGGTCCAGCCTCGCCTGTCCTCTAAAGGTCGACCTCACCCTGACAATGTGCCACTTGTTAATGGCACTGATGGTTTAGGGACACAGCAGAACGCTCAGAGAATCAGGCAACTACTAAAAATCTAATCCACTGGCCACATTTCCCATGTCCTGCCTTTCTTCCTAGTGTGGAATCAGTTATTTTCTCTTCAGGAAGACTTCCACCTCTGTGTTTGTAAACCCTGAAACGATTGTAACGTTCCACCTAATAGCTTGAGGGACCTCTCACTGCGCCGTGACTGTGTGTCTATGCAAAACTTGTGGATTTCCAGTGATGTGATTGCGATGTGATTGAAGGTTTCAGATTCGTCTGAGCACAAACAGAGTGTTCACTGCTGCCAACATCTGGCTGGCCACATATTATGTAATTCCTTAAAACATCATTGTGTGACTCAAATCTTTGCCTCAAACCACAGTCAAGACAAGTGGGAGGTTTTCGAGGGAGGGAGACATAAGACAGTATTCTGCAACTTTAAAAGGTTAGACCATATAAAACACAAAAAAAAGAAGAAAGAAAGAATCTTGTCATTTTATATGAATCATCACTATTTTATTCATGAAAAGCAAAACATGACTACCATACTGGAGGTTTGTTTGCCAGCTATTTACCACCAGACCATCTCAGTTAATATCACAGCAATGCTGTTTATAATGTGCAGCCCTGTAGCTAATCAATGGGGGGTTAATGGTTGCTGGAACACCTCCTGCTGCTCACCCACACCCTTTGGCTTAGCATTTGGGGAAAATATCCATCACTGACAGCATTTACTTGGGGGCTTTGTTTTCACTGTTTAATTGTATCAGCCGGGAGCAGCAGCATATAGCCACATATTTATTAATATTAGTGTTGTTACTGCTGAACAAAAAGGCAAAACATAGCAAGGTCACTAAGAAGATGTTAAATTATGTGTTTGTCACAGCATACATGTTGCATCTGGACAATATATTACAAATACACTTTGATAAGATATCAGCACAATAAAAATAATTATGTATAATTTATTGAGTGAAATGACAACAACTTATTACCCCCTTTGACCTTTCATTTCCATCCTCCACCAGCCTTAACTATCTCCACAACTTTAATCTCTCTTCCTCGCCACCTCCTCCTCTTCTCCCCTTTTTATTATTTGTGGATAGTCTGCAATCAATTGGTACGAAAGTGAGGCCTAATCAATTCCTGCTCATTTGCAATTCCTCCCAGTTAAACACTTTCCTTTATTACCAATGTCATAATTAATGTGGAGGAGATTGAGAGGAAGGAGGGAGGAGGAAGGAGGGGGAGGATTTCGAAGAGAGGATGAAGTTGTGTGTATTAGTTGTCATGTAGCTGTCTTATCACCTGCTGCGCATCCAAACAGCAGCCATCCAGTTCACTACACAGAGAGTCACGCATCTATCGTACAGTAGGTTTAGTGGGCTGTGCTTGTGTAATACATTAGGCTCTACAGTGACGGATTAAAACCTTTAACGGCTGTAGAGGCTTGGCAGTCATCTCCATAATGAGGTTGTCCAGTAAAAAGAAATGTTGTGCAGGCCACAGGGCCCTGCTCTCCTCCCAGCTAAGACACAGAGGCTTGTAATTCCTTCAGAGGAGTCACCAGTCACTAGTCCACCTACTGTGTTGTTGTTCCTTCAGCTTCTTCATGGCAGATTTACCTGTACTTCAGAGGAGGTTCAGTGACTTGGAAATTATGTTGTATCCATTCCATAACTTTTCAGTAACCATTTTACAGCGTTGCTCTTTCATCTTTACGGTGTAGTTTTTGGCTTGGATATTGAATCACCAGCAACTGGAGCCTCCACACACATGTATTTGTACTGTAACCATTACATCACATTCACTGCACTCAGGTGATGTCCATTTAACTGTTTCACTTGTTAAACCAACCAACTGTATCTTTGATGATGTAAATGGGGGCGAATATTTATGCAATCTTTTCATTCATTCATTCATCCTTTGAAGCGCTTAGTCCCCGTAGGGGTTGCGGGGGTGCTCGAGCTTATCCCAGCTGGCATACGGGCGAGAGGCAGGGTACACCCTGGACAGGTTGCCAGTCTATCGCAGGGCCACATATAGACAAACAACCATTCACACTCTCACCTACGGGCAATTTTCCCAGTCCCCAGTTAACCTGACTGCATGTCTTTGGACTGTGGGAGGAAGCCGGAGTGCCCGGAGAGAACCCACGCAAACACGGGGAGAACATGCAAACTCCACACAGAAAGACCCTGGGCCAACCCCAGTAATCAAACCCAGGACCTTCTTGCTGTGAGGTGACAGTGCTAACCACAGCACCACCGTGCTGCCCAGTTGGGTAGCAATATGTTCTATGTTTTACTTGTATAAATTCATATTTTGTGTGTTCAATTTCAGTCTTTTAACTCTTCAATATAAGTATTAGGTAGAGGAGTGAGGGGTGGTGCTGTATTTAAAATTAAGCAAGCAGAAAAACATGTTGTCATCAATATTACTTTGAATTACTCCAACAGTAATTAAGGTGTTGAACCGCTACAGTATTTATACATCACACAAAATCATTCTAAATGTAAAACTCACTTCTTTAGTTTTTAAATTACAATTACTTCATAATCCAGACAATGGAGCAAATCATTTAGTAAAAATTGTTTGTGTAAATTTCTACAAATAACCGATAACTCATTTACTTTAGGCTGAAAACACGAGTGCCAACTATACAGCAGTGCAATTAACTGAACCAAAGGATACTTAATGACTTTATTAATGAGACCATAAGCCAATTTAGAAATGTAAGTAATATTTATACAGCATATAGCTATTAACTACTGATAGTATTACTCCTAGCTGTCCTAGTTATCAAACTGACCTTATTTACTACTGACACAAAACCAATCATAATTAGAATATAATTTCTTGGTGAAGCTAAATTGTGAGACTCCAGCCCATGATGAGAAGAATGTGTGAGGTGTTAGCTCTACAAGTCACATCTATTAAAACACAGTGTTCACAGTCTAACTAAAACAGGGGTTAAGTGTTGATGGACCCACATCAAACCACTTCAGAGCATGTGTTTTACTGAGAAACAATGGGACATGACAATGAATTGAGCCAGTAGATGTGAGCAGGATGACCACAGCTGTGTGGAAACATGTTTTATGTGAGAATGGGGGGCAGGTGGTGGAGCACTGGTAATTACTGGGCAGCTCTGCTGCACAGCCAGTGGTCCCCACACACCAATCTGTCTTCTTCTGGCCTTAATGAAAAGCCTTTTAACATGTGATTTGCTTTGAACATCACTCTGTGGACGTGGGTGTGGTGCTGGATATGACAGATCAGTATGTAGACAGATAATAATTTGTGATGGAAGAGCTATGTGATCCAGGTGTAGATAATTGCACTGGAGGGCTTGAATTTTTCCATAAGTGTGTGTTTGCATGTTTATACGCTCCATTTTCTGCGGTGGTTCAGTGCACTGAGGTGTCTGTTTGATGGATTGGGCAGATAGTGTTTGATGACATGAGAGGGGCCTATTAGAAATTCATAGCAGATTATCCACACAACTGAAATGATAATGGACATCGGAGACATAATGGCTGTCTTGGCATTTTCCACCAGTTCCTGTGATGTATTTTGCGTTATTTTAACATTGCTTTACATTGCTAGTTTTGTCTTTCTCCGTCCCCGTCTTGAAAACAATTCCTTAAAGAGCCTGTAACAGTCACATTGTTCTGTTTCCCCTTCATGCCAGCAGCTTTCATCTGATCCCCCTTCACCTCTCCACAATCAAGTAACAGCGACAAGAGTAGCTCGGAAGAAATGAGCTCTCATACTTTATCAATACGAATTCTCTTTGAAGAAAAAAACTTTCTCCATCAAAACAAAGCTTTGACTTTTTCGTTCGGAGATTTCTTAGCTTTGCACTTTCTCACAGTTGTTTGTTTGACAAGAGCCTTATCACAAATTCCTGCGAGTCTTTCATGGCATTTCACCCAAGACAATACAATTAAAAAGTGTTTTGCAGTGACTAATGCCTTGGAAGTCTAGAATTCGACACTTCACAAAGTGGTCCAAACAGTCATGTTCTGTGTTTAGTGAGACAGAACATGCCATAAAATTGTTATATCTGCCTGCACATACTAAGTATTTTGTCAAAGCCTTAAGGAAGTGATGGTGAACGCTTTCAGAATGTTTGGCATTCGCTCAGTTTCATCTGTACAGTTCTCTGACATGCTATGTGAAATGTTCTGGTTGGTTATAGTTGCTTCTGGGCTCATAACTGGATTCTAGCGGATGGTGAATACCTGAACAGAACCTGACTCCATCCCATGGGTACCGACAGGTCCCATTGGTTTTGGTCAGAAATGTAGAAATCACTTTCAGGTAGGGTTCAGTCCGGTAGGTCGAGCTGTACTCAAATGTCTGATTAGTTGAGGTTGAGGTAGACTGAGACTACGCCACATAAACATTAGGCTATGGGTATGAAATACAGTATGGTTGTGTGTTTGGCCATGATGCTCCCTAGCTCAGGTCAGATCCATTTGTGTTACACGTACCACTAGTGTGAAAGTATCTCCATTAATATACTCAATGACAATCTGTCTGCTTCATGATGACAATGCTTTTGTTGACATATTGATGCTACTATGCAGCCGAGCAGGTTTTTTCAAATTTTTTACAATAT
This sequence comes from Helostoma temminkii, assembly GCA_900302695.1. Classification (NCBI taxonomy): domain Eukaryota; kingdom Metazoa; phylum Chordata; class Actinopteri; order Anabantiformes; family Helostomatidae; genus Helostoma; species Helostoma temminkii. The sequence goes on along the minus strand of OMLM01015093.1, from coordinate 12,402 downwards.
GAAAAATCTGTAGAGGTATGAGACTGTAATCAATACCATGGTCAATTTCACACTTTTGCATAATGCAATGATTCCCCTTTTTTAACCAGTTTTATAAACTCTAATAATCTGACTAAGCACATGTTTGTTGTCAGCTTTCCCATTTGTACAATGTAAAAAATATATAGGTTTTTCATTGACTTAAAAGAAAGTTTTCAAGCCTGCCTTAACAGATACAGTACATCATATTTGTTCCTGTAACCATCCCTTCTGGCTTTTAAAGATCCCTTCTAAAGATGCTTCCTCCATAAGTGATAGGGGCCAAAATCCACAGTCGTCCATCTGTGCATAAATGTAGTGGATTATGAAGTTTATCTAAAAACAATACAAAGCTTCAGCCTTCAAAATTAGTCCCAGTAAATGGATATCTTTCAAAATTGCAGCTTTTTTATTACAAATACATTTTTTGTTATTTTATTACACAGAGGAAAAATACAAAATACTTTTGGAAGATATCCACTGGATTGAATAAACTGCTATGGATCTAAAGGTAATGTAAGGCATATTACCTTTAGATCCATATTTAATACTGGTTTGACGATAACAAAGACTGTGGATGTTGGGACATTCTTGTCCTGTATTTACAGGAAAACAAGCACCTAACTGTTTGACTTGACCTATCCTTTAATGTAACTATGCTAGGTGTATTAATTCTAAGCTAATTTATCTTACAGTTTCTAGATCACTTTACAGCTCAAAAATAAGTTGTCTGACTATGAATATTTCAACTTCAAATTCTGAGTTTAATTAATGAACTTCTGAAAGTTTATTCTGCTCATTAAATCAAGTACAAAGCGTGCAGACTTCCCAGCATGCACTGAGTTGCAACTCTGCAACTGTTTTTCTGTTTCTAGTAATTTGAAGAAAGCATTCACATTCAGTTTACACATTTACAGACATTGTATTGTGTTTTCTTATTTTATTTGTGGCTATAGGTACAAATTAGCTGCTAGCCAGCTAGCTGGTTCAGAAAAAAGGGTGCCAATGGTACCTTAAAGGCACAACCTGAAGTTAACAATATGACAACAATGGCACCACAAAGCAGTCAACAAAGGCAAATATTTTATTTGGATATAAAAGAGAAAGTGAGCTCAGTAGAAAACTACACAACTACAGCTAATACAAAAGGTCAAATTAGACATGAACTTGGATGTTAACAACAGACTGTTTGAGTGACTGACTTTTGTGTTTTTTGCCCTTTTGGAGTTCTATATAACCATGTTGCCATGATCCCAGAACACATCCAAGAACATGGTGAGCACAGTGTCGTTGTTTTTTATATTGATAGTTTGTTTTAATCAACCACTTGCGTCCTTTAATAAGAACATCATGTCTGGCCTGTGAGGTGGCACTCAGCAGCCCAGCTGCAGGATGTGGACAACATTTCTCCGCACAAGACAGTAAACACTCATTAAATCCAGCTCTGCCTGTGCACACATCTGCCGTCTGTTGCCGTGGTGAGCCAGTGGACCTTATCCAGCACCTACTGTAGGCATCCAGTGGGGCATCTCTCAAAGTAGGCACCATGGCATGCCATCTCCTCATACACTACGCTTCGCTGCTCACAAAACGTTGCCAACTCTGGTGCATCTGGCACAAAGACAAGTGCACATCTCCTCCTAAAGTGAAAGACAAGCTGCCATGTGATGGCAGGGTGGCTGTAGATCCAACACAGAGCCTGCTGTTAGCTCACATATGAGATAGCATATGCTTAAAAGCTTTGACAAAAGCTCTCACGTAGCAGGAGCGAGGCTCTCGTCTTCTCCCTGTGGAGGCTGGCATCACAGGCTTCAGAAAAGCAGGAGTTCACTGTTGTAGAGCTGCTGCCTGAGTCAGTACAGGGCGTACAGAGGTGTTCTTCTGAGGAAGCCTTGTTTTATTTCTATCAGTGGCGGAGTCATTACATCAACTTGGTGGTGTGTATGAAGCGTCTTCTGAGATTTATGCGGCCGCTAAGTACTCTTTGTACTAAAAACCTTGATTCAATTAGTGCATCCTGGAGGCCTCTCAGAGAAAGCTGTTTCATGAGACGTCTTTAGAACCTTTATTACACTTTACATCTGGACACCTCGGTGTTGTGACGTTCTGTCAGGAGATGCAGTTGAAAGCGCCTCTTGCTTGCTCATCCCGGAGCGTTCTCTTAGTGGCGTTGAAGCTGACGGTGCTGACACGGTGTCAGAAGTAGTGCCAGCACAACACCAAGCCTCTGGGCTGCGGGCCGCTCTAATGAGCTCCCCTGAGTGGTTACCAAGCTGATGGAGATGGCCCGTCCTCTCTCCTCCCCCTCACTCAACATGCCTGACTGTAATTGGTGGGAGAAGAAAGAGACACTACAGAATTACAGGAGACAATGTTTTGGTCAAAAGAGAGGGAAAAAATCTATTTCCGCCTCATCAGAATGCAGCCCCCTTCACCCCAATTATAATTTTCAGCACAGGCTTGAGGATTACATCAGCCAATATGTCCTAAGCCTGAGGAGAGAGACATGTGTGAAGTGAGAGGAGTCAGGTGTTCTTTTTGGAAGGTGTAAGAGTCAGATTTGCCAAATATCTGCTGCTTTTTCACCCAATTTTGATCATGTTGTTGGCTCTGGGTATTAAAGTGCTCTTCAAGTTCCTGGCCCAGATATCTGGAATAATGACGCCCTCTACTGGTTACTTATGAGCACATCCAGAGAAACAAAAAAAAACAGCTGTGGACATCTATGTCAAATTTTGATTCTAATTTAATTAAATAAAATTATATATATATATATAAAGCTGCAGAAATAACAATAAATCTATTGAAAAACAAATACTTAAATAAATTATCTGACCAGTCTGCAGATTCTGTTGATCATCCTTATTAATTATTTACTCTATCACCCATCCATTATTGAATACCATCAGTTACACAGCCAAATTAAATTGCTTGAGGGCAAAAACAGGCAACTGGGCCACTGTCCACCAGCTGTCTGTGAACTGTATCCTTAGAAGCTCATTTCTTAAACATGGATAATACACAAAAACTTAGTGCGCTGATATTCACATGCAATGTGACAACAGGCCAAATCTGTTTCTCAAATTTATTGTTAGCATGATGGTGTAGTGGTTAGCACACAGCAAGAAAGACCTGGGTTTGAATCCACAGTCTAATTGGATAGCTTTAGCCTTTCTGTGTGGAGTTTGCATCTTCTTCCTGTGTCTGCATGGGTTCTCACCAGGTACTCTGGCTTCCTCCCACCATCCAAACACATACAGTTAGGTTAACTGGAGACTCTAAATTGACTGTAGGTATGAATGTGAACGTGAATGGTTGTCTGTCCTGTGACTGGCGACCTGTCCAGGGTGTGCCCTGCCTGTTGCCTGGTGACAGCTGGGATAGGCTTCAGCGTTCCCACAACCCTTGTGAGGACAGGTGGTTAGAATAATGAACTTTTTTTAATTCATGTGGTCCCTTAAGTTTGTGATGCAAGCCAGCATCAAAGAACTGCTGCGTCCCCTCACATCCCCTCAGTTTTGGCCAAAATGAAAAGGTGGTCATTCTTTACACCAGCAGGTGGCAGTAATCTGCAGTTGTCCTTCATAAATGAGAACTTTTTACCTATGCTTTTATTGATGTTTAACATTTCATTTCTCCGTGTACTTAATGTCCTTAACGTCCCTGTGGTGCTCAGGCCAGGTTTTGAACACTGCTTCATGTTGTAATGTGTGAAACAGTGCAGCTGATCCCTGTAATGTCACAAGCTGTCCCTCTTGTAGAGGCTTATGGAGAAACGGTAACAAGCTGCTTTATCCTCATTAGCATCGTTACATTATGACGTGCCTCCAGCTATTGTTGTCTCTCAGTGTCCAGCCTCCTTCCTCTAGTCTCTGTTGTTTAGCTGAGTTTCCTGCTATGATGTTTTCCATTTTACAGAATCTTCATGAGAGAGATGCTTGTGAGAGACGAGCTGATGCAGACATCACAGTTGTTGTATTAATATTACTGGATTGTTACAGTGTTTACTGTAATCAGTATATTTAAAAGTATACTTTACAGATATTTACATTTAAAACACAATTTACTACTAATATACCATTATAATCCACCACAACATGGGTGCTCTGTAGGCCACAGACCAGCAGCACATTCTAGTGATTGTCCTGTACCTTGTCTTACTGAAACAACCAGTGTGTGTTGCACAGAGCTGTGTTACAGATGGGACATTAGGCACTCTTAGGCATTGATAGATGTGTGCCTTTTCCCAGCAGGGAGGTTCTAAGAAAAAGTTAAGGTTAAATGCTATTAACTTGCATTATGGGAAATGAGGGATCAAATTATTTGGATCTTGACTCAGCTTAGGCTCTTAAAGTTACAACATCTGGTTTCTAATCATTTGATTGGTATCTTGCTATCCCCTTTCAGGTAACTGCAACATTCATGGACCTGTTCTCTCTGTCTGCCTTGGCTGCTGTCTCTGCAGTCCCCAAACAAAGGTGTAGACAGCCCAAAAGATCTAAAAAAGCATGTTAAATTGGAACAATCCAATGTAACATCCAATCTATACAGTATGATGATACACATGCACAGTCAATAATTGATTGTAATTTATCCTAACAATATTAAGCCAAGTTCACAATGTAGACTCATTCAGCTAAATAAAATCTACTTCAGGCTAACAGCACTTATCTCCAGGAGGTAAAATCATCTGAACTGACTAGTTGTTTTGGTGTTTACTGTAGAGAAAAAAGCCCCCTATAAACATCTCAATAAGATGGATATTTTTGTATCACAGAGTGTGGTAAGGAGAGCTTAAACCCTCAGAGATGTGTTTATAGCCCAGGCTGGACTAGCTAAATGGGGACGCCACCTGTCAGAAGGAGCCATTAGTGGGAAAATCTCATTATCAGTAATCCTATCGGCCCAGTGGTAAGAGCACAGCAACTAGTCTCCACTCTCCCCTTCTAACTCTCTGTTTGTACCACCGGGCACCACCAACTGCCGTGCTACTTCATCAGTCGTCGTGGCGACAGGTCTGTGAGTGTTAAGGTTGAAAGGGGGCGCGACCCCTGGCAGACTTCCTCCCAGGTGGATCGCGAGGCTCGCTCGGGATATTAATGCCACTCCATGCCAGCTGCAGTTTACAGTCACACCAGTAAGTCTAAGAGCTTCTGCTGTTCTTTACAACAAATGCCTCTCTCGACGCTTCTGCTGCGTGGCCTCCGTGCACGGTCACATTCATGGGTGTGTGTGTGTAATCATCGGCTGGTTTTTAGTTGTTCAGCGATGTGTAAGTATATGACTTGACAACTTTTAGCAAAGAACAAACTTGCACCGCATAACCATGCTCTTTTGTTGTGGTAGCAGTACATCTCAGAGCTGTGTGGAGCACAGCATTCAGCGTTCAGGCTGAATACTAATGTCAGCAGGCCAGTATTATATTTAGGAATGTTTGTAATTTAGGATGCTAGCATTTGCTCATCTACACAGAAAGTACATTCAAGGTTGGCAGAGGTGTCATTAGTTTGGAGAAATTTGGTCATAAGCTAAATAATCATTTTCATTTTAATCTGATGATTTATATTGACTGGGATTTGTGCATCAGAACCAAATTTCATGGCAATTCATGCAATAGTTGACATAGTTTTGATCAAGATAGTTTTGGGCAAGAAAAAAGGCCAGGGGATCATCTAGTCATTAGATAGCATCCTCCATTATTTCCTTAGACCTTCTAGTAGTGGTTGTTGCTGTCTGGAGCAAAGTGGTGAACCTAATGACTTCGTTTTCCACCACACTGCCAATGTGGCTACAAGAGTATAATTTTATTATTAATGGGACTTCAAAGCACTAAGTCATGGTGGTTCTGACAAATCAATGTTGTGTGAGATATTGAATCAAGTGGCCTTTGAAGAAAGAGAAAGGAAAGGAAAGCAGAAAATAAACCACTTGTCAAAAGCAAGATTGATTTTTGTGCCACTGTTTTACTTTGATTTGATAGATTAGTCCATTGGTAACTATACAACTTTCCACTTAATAGCAGTTCAGGAGAATTTAGTTAAAATCTTATAAGTTGATGGTATAACCTGGCCCTTATTTCACTACAGACTCTTACTAATGTTGGGGTCATGGTTTATCTAGAACATCTAGATTTAACACTGAAAGGTGGCCTCTTTCAACCTTG
>OMLM01015089.1:105875-144689 GCA_900302695.1 Helostoma temminkii | reverse complement strand
GACCTATGCAAATGCGTAGGTGCTGGTGCATAAAGATATTCGATGGGGGTATATATATGTTTATATATTTATGTATGTATATGTGTATGTATGTAAGTATGTATAGGCACACATAGGGTGCGTGCAGACGTATGTGTATATGTACTGTCCTTGATTTCTACATGTTTTGTCTCATTGTGTAAAAGGAAGCAGGTACATCAGCGCATTTCATTGTACATTGTACTAGGTATAACTGTGCATATGACAAATAAACTTATCTTATCTTATCTTATCTTATTTTGCAGTTTTTGAGTGTGCTCCAGGCATTAAATCGTGTGTTTGTTTAAGTTTACAGTATTTCACAAATGATTATTCATCTTGCAACAAGCTACACTGTGCCGGTTCCAAAATGGAAAGCAACAGAAATCTACAAAAGCCTACAATCCCATCAAAACTGGCCAATTATTATAAAACCAAACTAGCCAACCTCAACAGCACAACTTGAGGATCTCAGCAGAAAGTATCCAGACCACAGAGTGGAGCCAATATAAGGTAATAATGGTAGTGGTTCATGTAAAGGAGTGTATTCTCATGAATAACATGTTGCCTTTGTAAAAGCTGTTAAAAGAAAAATGTATGAGTGAAGACGGGGTCAGTATTCTGCACGTACCTGCAAACATTGTGTAACAGATAGACTAAATATATATCATTATTGTGTATGAGCACAAGTATAAATGAACTAAATGCTGGTAGATGAGATAAAGATGATTAGCTAGTGCAACTTTATCACATCCAATAATAGTCAATGTCGTTGACTGACAGCAACTGGGAGTTTAAATATGTGGACAGATGATCAGCAGAGGTTTTCTCTGGGTCACTTTGCTTCCACAAACTTCTGGAGCTGAGCGAGTGTGTTTCTGCGTCTGAATGTGACAGTGTCCTCAGGCAGCTCAGTCTGAAAGTCTGGCTTATAAACAGCCATGGCCTGGATGAGTGACTGTAAAACATGCTTTTAACTAACAAGCATACAGACCTGGTCGGGGTCTGGATTTGATTTAGGGATAAGTGCAATCAACGGGTAAGTCTAGTACTGAGCTTTGCATGTTCAGGTTTGAAAAACTGGACCCCTGCAGGACTCTGACCTGCGCTAACAACTCTCTTGCTCACATGTTTTTGTCTCCTATAAAGCCATAAAGATGAAACGGTTCTCACATTAAAGTTACCAACTCAAGCGCATTATTTATGTATTAATATTAGTATTTCCATTCCAAAAAAGGAATGTAAAATGGCTTTAAAATGCAGTAAACTTCAGTTAATTTGACAGATAATATTGTTGTCATATTGCAGTATTGATTATTGCAAATAAACCAACAGAAATATATATTTTTTTTAAAGAAAACTAATTAGTTGTCCACTTTTCTTTTTTGTATATTTGCTGCTGTCCTTATCATTTAGTTTTTTCTTATTAGATTACTCCATTAATGACTGGAATAATCTATAGAATACTTGATTGATTCTAATAATCAACAGCTGCAGACCTATTGATAAATCACAGATTATAGTTTTTATTGCATTCTGCATTTTCAGTGACAGAAAGTATCAGGATTGTATTTCTAAATTGTATTTTTTTTAATAAACACGGTTATAAACCTTACATAACACCATCTCTGATATTTTTTAAGGTCTGGATTTTTTCAGCAACTTTATTAAAGAAAGTTACAATATGTAAACAACTCTAAATTCTGAATTAAAAGTTGCCTCCCCGCTCATTCAGTATTACTGTTTGTAATTTTACATCAGCCTCTTTGCTTCCTGTTCAGCTACTTACTGATTCACATCAAAAGATTCAACTGGTAATCACAGGGTGGTGGCTTTTATTGTGAAGCTGACACAGGAAACGTGTATGGGGCACTGAGGTTAGTTTTGAAATGTGTCCTCAAAACAAGACAATTGTCTTGTCTTGTCTAATTTAATGACAAATCAGTTTTGATTTCTGCCAGAGAGTGAAAGAGCAGCAAGAAGCAGCCTCAGAAAGTTGTGTTAGATGAAAAGCTGCAGGCTCCAGCTCCAGCTCCAGCATAGTAATCAGTTACATTCACTGTGCCTGGCTGCAGTATGTGAAACTACTGTTCTAGAATGAAATTAATTAAATTTCAGATCCAATAAAACACCATGAAAGCTCAACCCTGGTAGTTCAGCAGTGGGTCCTACCTGTGCCAGCATGCCTGGCTGGATGTGTAGAGACTGGGATGACTGGTTCTGAGGAACTAAGGGTACTGAGTTGTCCATCCTTACTGGATAACCAGAGGGCTTGTTAGAAGTTTGAAGACCTAGACGCAGAGGATAGAGGCAGATTATGTTAAAATATACATTCACAGATTAGCATATGACAGTTGAGATTTATTTTCTTTGAAAAGAACAACATATTTCTTTCTCACCCTGTATGGTGGGTGGGCAAACTATGAGTGTTTGCTGGAAGGGTTCAGTCTGGGCACATAGCTGGGTGGGTCTGGTCTGCAGGGGCACACCCTGCTGAGCAAGACCAGGGATGTTTATAGTGGCCTGCTGGTAGAGGCCAGGCTGGTAGTTCAGCAGCGGGACGTTACTACTGAGGGACAGGGACTGGCCTCCTGTAGAGGCCATCTGTAAGACACAACATGCAGAAAACACTGTACAGTATGTAATACTTGAACAGACTAATGTAGGATGGTCCCATTTATCACAGCCTGCTAGGACTGAGCTATAAATGTGTGTATTAGAATATTTCTGTGTACAGTCATGTGCGAAGGTTGGTGCTTCATCTTTTAATTCTCTTTGTATTTTGTGTAAAAATATAATACAAATAATTTGATCGTAACGGTTCTTAGCAATAGAAAATACAACCTCAGACAAACAAAAACGTAACTTTTTCACCATGTCATGTCCATGTATTCATTTAACAAAAAAAAAAGCTGAAAAGAAAAAAAAAACATCCAAAAAAAGTGACCTGCATGATTTAGTAGCTTGTAGAACTACCTTTAGCAGCAATAACTTTCCTGTTTCTCACAATGTTGGCCCATTCTTCTTTACAACGTTGCCTAAGTTCATTGCGGGTTTTAAGCATTTGCTAATGCACAGTTCTCTTAAGGTCCCATCACCACATTTCAGTTGGGTTGAGGTCTGGACTTTGACCAGGCCATTTCGAAACTTGATTATTTTATTTTTCAGCCATTCTGATGTAAATGTAGTAGTGACCTTTAGCCGTCAGACAGATGGCCTCACCTCTGCCTGTCCTGTGGCTCTGAAGGAAGTCACACCACTGCGCTTGAGAGTGAATATGAGGCATTTCTACTAAAAGCTGTGTTTGTTTTTGGCCAAAAATGGTGCTGGGCATTAAGGTCATACAACTCTAGATTGGTCACATCTGTCCAGAGGACACTGTTCCAGACGTCTTGTGGTTCACTCATATGCAGTTTTGTGAGCTGTGCTGTCATGTTTGTTTAGACATACAAGCTTTGTCCCGGCAACTCTTCCAAACAAACTCTACTTGCTCTCTCTTCTTCTACTTGTGCTGTCATGGAGTTTAACATTCTCAGTGCGGCCTGTAGGGTCTGAGATGCAGCTCCTGGGCGTTTTTTTGTTTTTCTCGGAGAATTGCATAATCTGACCTTGGGATGAATGTGCTGAGGCATCCATTCCTGGTTAGATTGGCAACTGTCCTAAATGCTTTACACGTGTGAATAATCTTTCTCACTTCAGAACACTGAACTCATAATTTTTTGGAAATGGTTTTATAACCTTTCCAGACTGATGAGCACCAACAGTTGCTTCTCTAAGACTTCTGCTTCTGCTTTTGCTTTTATAGAGCTCTGCACACCTGTTGATGATCAGTTAATCATTGGCTGAGGATTAGAAGCACCTGGCTGCAATTTACCCTCTTAAGTCCTGTGGAAGCAAGTTTGGCATATTTTTTTAAATAAATAATGACATAATGAAAAAAGTAGTTTTTGTTTTTCTGAGGTTGTATTTTCCTAAAACTAAGACCTGTTATATTGTCAGATAATTAAAAGAGGTGGGAACAACTTTTCACACGACTGTATAAATTCTCACCTGACTGTGCTGGTTTAACTGGCTACTGAAGGTTACAGTGAGGTTAGTGGCTGCACTTGGGGTGTTGTTGCTGGCAAACATATTCTTTCCGTTTTCAAAGGCGCTGAATCTACGTTTGCATATGTCCATATTTTGAAAGCAGGACTTGACGCTGTAAAATAAAACATGTGTCAAACGGGACATGAATAATTAACTGTCGCTGAGCATCAGCACAGTGCTGCACTTGTTAACTTACTGCGAGCTGTGAGGGAAGTGAAGCAAGTGCGTCATGGTAACAAAGGGGTGGTTTAGTGTCTTCATGGGTGTTATGCGTTTGTCTGCGTCCAGCGTCAGCATCTTCTTTAGCAGATCAATGTATTCTCGTCTGTCAGCCTTCTCTGCCAAAATGTCCGTCCCCTCCAGGTTTGTCATGTTCACCTATGAAGGAGCAGAAGGTTTGTCACACTCCATTAAATGAAGAGAATTATTCTGGTATTGACAGGAACATTCAAATGAACAAGTTTCACCAGTAACAAGGTTACTTCCTCACCTGCATCATGTCATCAAGACAGTTGAAGATGTATTTTCTTGCCTCCTTTGACTTGATCCCCATCTCCGCCTCATGCTCCGCAGGTGTCTGCAGCCAAGTAACCACACAGGACTTCAAGCACTGTACTGGATGGATGGATACGACGGAATATTTGCAGAGTCACTTACCTTCAGTCTCCAGAGGGGGTAGCTTGAGTCAGGGCCTCGGTTGAAAAAGCGGCCGGTCTTGGTTCCTGCACTCAGCAGGTACTCTGCTGGAAGGCCCTGGGTCTGGGAAATGTAACGAATCTGAGATCGAACAATACAAAATAAAGTCAGTCCCGAACATCATGACCCTCATTTCTGCTGCCAGAGCAGCAGTTTATACTGTTAATATGACCCGAGGCCTTGTTGTGCCAGCCTCTAAGAGGAGTCTTGCTGGTGTAAATATCAGACTCACCAAAAATAAGCCACACTGATGTGGAAATAATCCAATAAACACAATATCCTCTTATGCCCTGATGAAGCTGCTAATCACCGTTTTGTCATGTACACAGTCACAGGCAGCTCAACATTTTGGAAGGTATGCTCATTTGCTTGCCGAAGTGAGAAGGTCGATACCACTTTTATAAAAAGTACGATATGAAGCACATACAGTATATATGGACATGTGATTGATGACGTTTCTCAGCCGTTCACTTGTGAGCCTTTCACCCTAGATGCATTTTAAAACCAAGTGTATATATGTTTCACTGTATTGTATGTGTCAGGCCTGTGACAGACCTGTGAGCTGTACAGGGTGAACCTCACCAAGCAGCTCCTCAACCCATAACAAGAAAAGCAGTATAGACAATCATGGTTAGCTTTGCTTAGCATGAAAACTGGAAACAGAGGGAAACAGCTAGCCTAGCTCTGACTACCAGCTGCCCTAAATCATACAAATTATATTTGGTTGTTTAATTCTGTGTGCTTATAGTTATGATAGTTAATCATAGATGAACTTAATACAGACATTAAGACATTGGATATGGTAGGTACTCATTCTGGACATGTAGCCGTCTCATTAGGCCGCTGTGGGTGCTGCTCTGCTATTCTCTGTTCTGATTTCACATTTAGACTGCAGAGTCACATCCTGTCTTTCTGCTGCAGGCTAAAAATCCACCTTGTCCAGACTGTATTTCTACAACACTTTCTAGCAGGTTGTTTATGTCTTTCCAAAAACACTTATTACTGAATATGATTTTGCTGTCATATACACACTATGTACAGTAAAAGTGCTGCAGCCGACCTGATCGTACTCTGAGGCACCAGGATAGAGGGGCCACCCTAAAAACAGCTCAGCAATGACACATCCCAAAGACCACATGTCGATGGCTTCACAGAAAGGAAGACCCAGTATGATCTCTGGAGCTCTACAAACACAAATGACAAGACGACAGCTGATAATTTACATATTACCAAAAAATAAAATCATTAATTTACTGTGCTGCCCAAGCCAACATTCTTACCTGTAGTATCGCGACTGTAGGTAGGTGGAGCAAACTGCTTTGGACACGTGGCTGGCAGAGCCAAAATCAATGACTTTAACTCTGTACGGCTGCCTCAGAGGGTCCACCAACATAATGTTTTCAGGCTTGAGGTCGGCGTGGATCAGCCCCAGGCTTTTCAGCTTCATCAGCGCCGTAGCGACCTGCTGCAGAATTGGCCGAATGCACTTGAGCAGCAGAGGGCTGAACTTGCTGTGCTTCAAGAAGTCGTAAAGGTTCTGCTCCAGCATCTCAAACACAAGGCACGTGTGGTTCTTGTGCTGGAAACACTCGTATGAGCGGACGAAGTTGAACTCGTCAGCGTTCTCTGTGCTCAGCCTGCTAAGGATGCTCACCTACAGGGAGGAGGGAGATGAAGATGCAACTGGGTTTTAATAACAGATAATAACAGGGAAAACGCCAACTAAATCAACTTTAGATTTTATTTTTGTTCCAGGAAGAAATTATTATTACAAAAGTTTGTAAATTTAACTTTTTACCTGTGTGTGCAAAGGTTTTTTGTGTAGATATAAGTTAACACATTGATAGAAAGAGCATTGCGTCATTGCTCCAGACATATAAGAACCATGTTGGTAAGACACTGTGAGTCCTGACAAAGTAAAAGCCTGCACATCTGTCAGTAGCTCTTGTGCACTCAGGCACAACGGTGCATCAAGCTGGTACTGTGTACTCATACTAACATGCTGATGTGAAGCATATAACAAACTGATGCTCACCATCATACTTTTAGCGTGTTTGCAGATGGGAATGTTGTGAATATCTCTGATCATAAGTCAAAATAATGGACAAATCAGAACTTGGTGCTACCATAGATGAAAAGTTTAAGGACTATTAGAATCCCTCCTGAGAGGAACATGAAAGTGCGATCCAATACTGCCAATCTTTGACATGACATATAACTCAGAACCAACATAATGAACCTTGTGGTGCAGGTGAAAAGACACAGATACACAGTCTATTCATGCCAACCAACGTTGCTATCCCTGGAGCCAGACTGCTAACATGGCCAAAAAAAACATATTAGCAAAGAACACACAAAAGTCTCTGTCCTATTGTTATTCTCTATTTCTATCTATATATAATGATGTTTTTAAACTATGTTTCTTAAAATGCTTAGGGAGAAATGGTTGCTAAAGGATGCTGATATGATGCTACCTGAATGAATTAGCTATTAGCATGGGTATAGTTTGAATTGACAACATTCTTGCTGAGTGTTTCCATTCATTAAAACATCATACTCACTTCTATTTGACCTTGCCGGGCGTAAGAAGGATGGTTCTTCAAGATTTTAATTGCCACTATCTCATTTGTGCCTCGCTTCCAACATTTTGCCACTTGACCAAAGGTGCCGCGTCCCAGGAACTCGAGCACCTCGTAGCTGTTGGACATTGAGCACAGAATCTCATGTTGGACCAGCTGGTAGTCGCCCTCACTGTGGGAGTTGCTGCTCTTGGTGGTAGAAGTGGAATGTGCTATGGACTGAGCTGTGGTGGTTCCCCCTCCTCCACCGGTGCGGTTAGAAACCACGGGGGCCGAGAGCTCCTCCAGTATCTGGACGCTGTCACTGCTGTCCACCTCCTCGCTCTTGCGCTTCAAGCTGTACTGCTTGTGGTAGAGGTCGCACGTCTGGGAGGAGGACGCCGCATCTTTGACACGACGGCTTGAGGAGGAGGATGAAGAGGAGGAGGAGGGAGGTCCGCGGAGGCTACCTGTGCTGTCTGCTGCCCGCACCACTGTCTGCTCTCGAGAGCCTGCAGCAGGTGGCTGCACCTGGTTGGAGTTGTACACTGGGCTGAAGTTGGAGCCAGAAGTGGAGGGTGCTGCTCCCTGGGTGGGGCTCTGCTGACAGTAACTGTCCCCCAGCTGGTTGGACACATCCCAGGAAGGGTTTTCCACTTTGAGCCTCTTTGAACGAGAGTAGGCACTGGAGGACACGGAGGGAGAGGAAAACACCTGGAGCTGCGACGCCATGTCTGTGGGCGAGATTACAGATTGACACAGACACTTCATCTGCTGGAGATTATGTTTGCAAGACATGAAACGGATCTAGAGCTGCGACAATCTGCCCATTCTCCAAATCTGAATAGAAGAAATCTGCAATTGTTTTGCACATCCTGCTGTCAAAACCTGCAAATAAAAGCTATTCATTTGGGTGATGGGTGAGCGTAAAAGCAGCAAAGCTTTATATTTAATGATCCAACAATGAAAAATTACTTTTAAAAAAGTAGTGACCAGTGAATTCTGTCAATGAACAATTCGGTTTTAAATTCAGTTTGGATCACAGACTTGTCAAGTGTGGACATGAACATTTGTGACTATATGTGACCTCCAGGTGCTCAGTCCATCACTCTGTGCCTCTGGATCACACTTCGGGCGGGTGGGGTTTCTTTTTACGCCCCTGCTCTTTCAGGTGTCTGCAGCCTCTCGATAACTGTAACAGCTGTGTGACAGTAAGCAACAGTACCTGGACTTGATGGCTGAACACACAGTAGATGATCTGACATTAAGGCCTCGTCATCTTGTCGCCGGGCTCTGCGCTGCTGCAACCGATCAGCTGATGCTCGCTGCCCGCTGCAGCTGTGTCTGGAGCTGGGAGGAGGAGAGCTAACTGGGCTAACAGCTAGTTAGCGACGAGCATCCGAGTCATGTCACGCCAGCCCGAGCGAAATGTGCAAAACATCTGCGGAAATGTCAGATATCATCATAAGGAGCGGTGTCGCCTGAGCAGACAGACCTCCATCACCACTGACTGTCTGGACCGTACAGCCGTAGCGTCGCGCTACTACTTCCTGCCGCGGAGACGTAACAGCGACACTTGACAGACGTCGACGTCACTGACGGCTGGATGCAGAGGTTCAGTCAAAGATCGTCTATGCAGCACTGTGTTTCATTCTGTACCTTAAACTTTGGTCTACACTTTCAAACTGCTTTAACAGACGCAAAACGGGTCAGTGGAGTGGAATCAGTGACGATAGCGGCAGCAGCCTACTCCATTACTGAAGTAATCCATTACTGCGGTGAATGTGGAATTATTATTATTATTATTAGTAGTAGTAGTAGTAGTAGTAGTAGTAGTATGTTCTATATTAGATTTAACAACACCTCTGCTGGTTACTCTGGGCCCACACACCATCCCTTCCACCACCAGTTCTCCTTCCACATATGGTCCTTCCTCCCAGTAACACCAGTAGTGCCTCTGCCAATTACACTGGCACAATCATCTACCCCTCTACCAGCAGGCATACATCAGTTATGCCCACCACACACACATCATCTCTGCCACCACCTCCACCATTTGATCCAGCATCCCCAATAGAAATACATGCACCATAACCACAGAACAGGAAAAACTTCTCTTCAACTTCTTTCTGAGGCTGAAAAAACTTCCTGTATTACACAGCCACTATAAATGACTTCAGACCTGTGGCGCTAACATCGCATGTCTGGTGAGAGACTGGTTCTGCAGCACCTGAGGTCACAGGTGTCAGCCTACCTGGACCCCCTGCAGTTTGCATATCAGGCACACATTGGAGTGGAGGATGCCATAATTTTCCTACTGCACAGAGCATAATTCCACCTGGAGAGGCAGGGCAGCACTTTGAGAGTCATGTTCTTTGACTTCTCAAGTGCTTTCAACACCATCCAGCTCCACCTATTTCCTGCAAAACTGCAGAAAATGCAGCTTTGGATCACAGACGACCTCACTGGGCGACCACAGTTTTCGTTTAGATGGATGTGTATCTGAGGTGGTGATGAGCAGCACAGGTGCACCTCAAGGAATTGTATTGGCACCATTCCTGTTTACACTCTACACCTCTAACTTCTGCTACAACTCAGGAACCTGCCACCTACAAATGTTCTCTGATGACGCCCCAGTCTTTGGCTGCATCAGTAATGATGATGAGGAGGAGTACAGACACCTGATAGAGAGCTTTGTTGAGTAGTGCAGTAGTAACTGCTTAACATCAATAAAAACCAAAGAAAGGGTGGAGGATTTCAGAAAGAGCAGGACCCAAGTCCCACTCACCATCCTGGAAGAGGCTGTAGAGATAGTGGAGTCATACAAATATCTTGGAGTCCACGTAAACAACAAACTGGACTGGTCAAACAACACAGAGGCTCTACACAAGAAAGAACAGAGTCTATATTCTACAGCAAGTGCTCTGTTCTCTGCTGTTGTGTGTTGGAGAGTTAGCATCCAGGCTTGTGAGGGAAACAGTCTGAACAAGTTGATCAAGAAGACAAAATCTGTAGTAGGACCAGAACTGGACAGTCTGGAGGCTGTGGCAGAGAGGAGATCAGTGCTATCCTGTCTCACCAACTTTATAATGAACTGTGGCAGATGGAAAGTTCATTCTGCCTCAGACTGATTCCACCAAAAAGCAAGACAGAACGCTTCAGGTGGTCTTTTGTGCCCACAGCCATTAGACTGTACAATAAGATGTGTGGATGATCTCAGGAATAACTCACTAATTAAATTTTTTGTTTCTTTTTATTGTACTTGCTCTATATTGTGCTGTTACAAGCAATTTCCCCATTTGAGATTTTTTTAAGTATTCTCTCTTCTCTTCTCTTCTCTTCTCTTATATACTGTTATATACTGTATTGTTTGGATGTTGCAAAATTATTATGTATGGTTAGTTTAATGGATATAATTTTGTTTTTATCATCTGTTAGTAAAATCCAATTTAACTTAAACTAAAGCTGTCAAATAAATGCAGCCGCACAAAAATTATATTTACATTTGATGTGTGGTAGAGTAGAAATGTTATATAAATGAAACGTATATAATCAAGTACTGCAATTTGTGCATAAGTCTAGTACTTATTAGATGTATTTATTTATATTTCACCAATGGAAACTATTAATAATACATAGCACTGCTAACATTACTAGCACAGAATTATCTGATACCAATTGATACCATTGAAAAATTTACTATCCTCTTTATTGTTTAGTAAATTATATCTTTCAACCTTCATACAATTACACTTGATATCAAATTCCCTATTTATTTTCTTATTCATTCTTGACAGAAGCTTTGATAATTTAAGAGTTATGATATGCTATAAGGGGATTTTTGATTCAGTAATTCTACTTCAACACAGGAGGGCGACAGTGTCTCAGCTACATGAAGCACAGATCTTTCACTGCACATCTGTAAACACAGACCAACTTTATTTCCACCCATCTTTCATCAGTATTCCTGATCATTCAGATATATTAGCATTTTTTTGCTACTTCAGCATTTATGTATACAGCAACATATAATCACTGCATTTCATAGTGGTACTAAAAAGTACATTTAAACAACATATTACAAAGACTACACCAGCATAGTCAACAATAACATATTAATTAAAATAAACTGAGATAACACTGTGACTTCCGGATGATGGGTTTGGTGGTGATAACTAATGATGATATGAGACTTTTTATGCATACAACATGGCAGAATTCGAGTTTAAATATAAAATGTAATTGGAGTAAATGCATGCAGTAAAAATGATGTAAAGTACTGATGAGATTCCTTCACTTAAACAAGCAGATGAGAATGAAACACATGATAATTTATACATAAGAAGGAAGAAAAATTACAAAATAAGTGCTTGGCATTTTCTGTACTAGAGCAATTCTGTATTTATAGACACATACAAGGAAAAGACCAGCAAATCCTCATACAACAAAGCCCTATCAAAATAAAAGTTTGATCTGTAAAAAGCACAAGGCTTTTGTGGATATAATGCAGCTATAAACACTGGATGATAACAGCATCATAAAAACGTCATCTCTTCTTTACTTAAATGTACTTTAACGGAAAATGAGTAAAACAGACCGGGTAGTGTGTTATGGTGTGTTTTTAAAAAGCATTAAACAGTATTGTCTGGGCTGCAGCTGGATCAGGTTTCTCCTCTGGATCACTGTGACTAATATCTGGAAAGTGGCTGCTGCACTTTTCAAGTACATGATGAGGTTCCTCCACAGACTTTTGGCAGACTACCTGAAGGAGTGTCGAAAGTGCACGCTCCTTCGTTTCAGCTTTTCTGGGTTGTGGGACGCCATGTGGGAAAATTCACGAAAGATGTCAAGGTACGTGGTGTCTCCTGATGAACAACACAGAGAAGAATGATGATGAAAATTCTGCCACTTGCTGCACGACAGCTAAGTCCAAGACACATACATTATTCATCAACATACTGTTTTGTCCATAAAATGTTAAGAAATAACTTCTTTTATGCTTTAGCTGGTGCTTTGAGTATGGCTTTTACAAGCATAATAATAATAATACCAACACTATCTGTTCTTCTAGACACATACTGA
Organism: Helostoma temminkii; assembly: GCA_900302695.1. NCBI lineage: Eukaryota > Metazoa > Chordata > Actinopteri > Anabantiformes > Helostomatidae > Helostoma > Helostoma temminkii. The sequence goes on along the minus strand of OMLM01015089.1, from coordinate 132,246 downwards.
ACAGTCAAAACTTCTTTTACATGAATGTCAGGAGAGAGCAGACAGGAGAGGAAGCCCTGGCCTCATGAATGGAGAAGGAAAAACAGGCCGAGGCACTGTGAAGCTTCCTTATTCAGCTTTCCAAATACTGAGCCTTTACTTTTCTTGTGGCCATGGTAACCACTGCATATACACGCATAACAAAAGTAGTCGAACTCTTTGTGTCCCATGAGAGCTCCCAGGCTGCGCTAATTAAAAAGAGGGGTGAGCATTCCACTTTTTTTTTCTGTGTGTGTGTGTGTGTGAGGAACAGAGAGATCGCTGAGTTCAAGCCTTATAGTGCTGTAGTTCTGTCGCTGTTTAGCTTTAATAAGTAGTATAGAAACTAGACATGAAACAATGAGTTGATAAATATAAAATTCATTTATCACTATTACAGAATTACATTATTCACTTAGTTGTTTCATTTTTGGACTTTTTGGACTTGAGAATTTGGATTGGAAAATTTGGATTTGAGAACTGCTTTTGGCACAATTTTAAATAAAAAGCACTCAAAAAATTTGGACTGGTGACAAGTGAGGGTGTCATGGCTGGATGTTAAAAGAGCAAAAATAGGTCACGACTCAGTACTCTGCCAGACTTTATACACTTTAGACACACGTTAAATGTAAATAAATAATAGATAATTAATAACATTAATAATTAACAGGAAGCTTTAGTATCAGCACTTTTAACTAAAATATGTATTTTATATCACAGTTTCTGAGACCAAGAATAACACCAAGTTTTAAACCTGCCTGTAAATGACGTGTAGAAACAGATTACAGAAGAATCTAGAAATAGATTCTTTATAAGTCTTTATAACATGCGCAACATACAGTGTGTATGCAATAACATATAAGTAGAGTATCAACAGCAACTCTTCATTAAAGCTGCAATAACTAATATTTTACATATTTTCAATGAAATTAAGTAAAAAAATGGGGCAGGAAGTGTTGTTTCATTGATTCATTGATTCAGTTCTAGTCCATTTCATGATTCCGGGCCAGGTGGTTCCTACGGCGTGAACATCATCCCTACCTGCCACCTAGCCAAACTTATAAAAAGTGTTACATATATATAATATTGACACAACACAGTGTCAGTCCTAACACAGCGTATCATTATGTCCACACTTTAGGTGAGGATTTATGTGAAGAGCTGAATTCTTTAAATCACACCTAAAGATTGTTTCCTTAGTCTCACTGTAAAGGATTTTCATCTGAAATTATCTCCATGCATACTATATAAACACACTATATATATTTCCTAATTTACACAACAAATATGTTATATCATCCTGTGCAAATCAAAGTTACTGTACCGGCAGCATATGATGTTAGAAGTTTGTTAATTCTGTTAGATGCAGTAAGAGGACACAGAAAGGAAACAAAGAAGCGAAGAGAGAGGTTAGTTCTTAGTCACATCTTCCGTTTATTTTCAGGATCATTTTAGACACAGGGAGGTGTTATTGAAGAGTCAAAAACAAAGACAGGTAGCAGTTAAGTGTTAATATGCACAGGTACAGTGTATTCATATTTTCCTTTACAATATTCAAAGAAAATTTACAGATAACAGTCAGAGACAAACCTCACACAAGTTAAAAAATTCATTCATGTAGTCATATCTGCAAAGTACTGCACTAAATAAGAAAGAGCTGAGTTAAGAGCGATTGTGTGTTTTCAAAGTGCTTTGAGTCTATCACTGACAAGGTGGGAAAGAAGAAAATGAGTGAGCTTAGCTACTCTTTCTATCACTGCCAAATAATAGCCCTAAAAGGCGTCAAGCATGAGCTGACAAATGCAATAAGGGACTGTACACAAATTACCAAGGGAGATGGATGGTGTCACGAAAAAAGAGTTAATGTTGTTTTTCATCACTTTAAAGACAGTCGTCGTTAAAACCTATTTAAAATTGTAAATGTGAATTAAATTCATTTAGATTGAATTACCATGAACAGTAGCAAGGGAGAATTAAATCAACATAATTTTTTCACACAATGTTCAACTTGTTGCCCGAGGGTCTAAATCGGTGAAAGCTACAGTGTTGTATCTTAATAGTTATGTTACACCATTAACATTTATGTAACCCTCATGGTCATGGCACCATTTAAAATGATACAAACGCTGCAGTCACCCCAGCTTAAAATGTTTAAAAAATGCACACCATCCCTCTGTCAACCAACACACACACACTTGAAGTGGCTATTGGAGTGGTACATTTTGGGCTACTTACCACCAATGGTAAGGTGGTTTAGGTGTATTAGTTTTAATCAAGTTTAATTTCGCCAGATGGCATTTATAAACACTGACTTAAACGTCAGTCGGCATTTGTAAACAAACCTCAATGTGCCACCATATGGCAAGCCACATGTCAAGAGCCCATGAAAATTAGGTTCTGAACTGGTAGAGTGTGCTATTTGGGGGCGATTAGTGATCCTTCTGGCTTGCCATACCACCAGACGTGTGCCGGCACACAGTGCTGCAGATAGCCGTCTCAGTGAGCTGTGTAAATGACCAGCCCAACATCTGTGTGTGCCAGTGAAACCGCTGATGCACGGTGACCGTTTTATCATCACACAGCTGCTCTAACAGGCAAAACTATTTCCCTCTGAGATAGAAGTATCTTGAATCTTAATCAAACAGGGCACAGTTCATATACACATAAAGAAATAAACGTCAGTCAGCAGCACTGTGTGCCGACACACGTCTGGTGTCCCATGGAGCTGCGTTCATAAATGGATTCTGAAGTATTTGTTTTCAAAAACTGCTCCATGCTAGCTGTGTTTGAACTAATACAATCAACAGATCTTTTAGTATAGAATGTAATCTTTCATTTCAGTGTCTGGTTAAAAATAGTGTATAAACAATGTTGGAATTACAACTAGTTTTATGTGTAGAACCCTAGTTCCAGGTATCAAAATGATGGTAATGGTATAACTAAACATGTAGACAATGTTGTATTTCAATGTTCAATTTCAAATTTTAAATGTCCACACCTTAAATAATTTACCTGTTCAGTAATAGTGGTAATAACTATTGTTCAGCCACAGAAATAATAACTCTGAGAAGGGTTTTGCTATTTCATAAGGTCAAACATACCCAAATAATTTGTGTACAGTCCCTTGAAAGTATAAAGACATCCTTCTGGATTCATGTACTACAACTGTATGAGATGTACTACTATGAGAAAGAAAACGGGCAGTTTTTGGCTCTCTGACAAACTGTGGTCTTTGGTTTTATTTAAACCCCAACAGTCCTTGGCATCTGTGAAAGACAAACATCTTTGGAAAAGTATTTTTGAGTTTAGTGTTTTCACCTTCAGAGCGTTCAGGATCACTGCCATTTTCTATGAGCTAATAAAGAAGTCAAACAAAAGTCCTGGTCAGGCCTGGCATCATTTATAACATAAATGACGTTATAAATGTTTTTTTTAAAAACATTATTCAGCCAATGGTCAGATTAGGACTGTGCTGATTCTGAGATGAATGTCATTCCATGCACTATATGGTAGTTTTTGAATAATAGAGATATTAAACTTATTCAACAATACAACATGTTAAATATTCACATACACTGGGTATAGAAGTAAACAAAAGTATCAAGGGCTTAGGAAGACCTGAGCAACAGCCACCCATGCACTATACAGAAAGAATAAATCCATCACAGGCCTAGTTGTGATACATCAAATTACCACAAACAAACTTTATATTGTACATACAGTAATAAGTTAGTTTAATGTAAATTATCAAAAAACTCCATCTTACACTGCAGTTTGTGGTGATTATTTATATTACAGTATGAAACTGCGCACTGGCTCTCCTTCTCATAATGAGAACATAATACTTCCACTACATGAGTGTGAGTGCCCAGTAAAATAAAATCTAACAAAATATATCATGCTTAAAAAAATACCGTCTGTATTGTTGTCAAACATTAAAAAAAAAAAAAAAGATTATCTGTACTGAAATAATCATTGCACTATTGCTCTGAGAGTTAAATAAAGTATGCTAAGAGCAAAAAAAACCAAAACAATTCTAATCACTGTTGGTAAGAAAAAGTGCATATCTTCGCTTTTAATCAAACATAAAAGCTTCGCCTGATCAATCTCGCGATCAATACAGAGCAATGATTCGAGGATCGTTTACTCTCAAGTCACAGTTATCGCAGCTTCACAGTAACTTCTCCATGTCACAATGTAAAACACAGAACTGAACCTAAACCTCATCACATGTGCACATGGAGTACAGCAAACACGAAATGAATTGACCAGGAACAGCCACATGAACCAGCTGAATCACCCTGTCATAGACAATTTGGTGGGAAAGGGGGAAGGCTCTCTGGTTGCAGTAGTGTTTCTCTATTCTCTAGTCCCACATTTCTTTTGATTCATTGTCAGTATTATTTCTGTTTAATTACTGACAAATCCTGTTTTGTCACTTTGGCTTTAAATCCTACAAAACCCAAGAGCTTTGGCGGCAATTGCCTTGTTGAAGTCAATCAGAGGCGTGGAGCCACAATTGTTCCCCTCTCGAACTAAACAAGACACCACAATTAGCTCAGACTGAGGATTTTAAATTGAACTTCATTTGTTAACTACGTTAATGGATGTTTCTCACCAAAATGTGCCGTGGGAGTTGCATTTACAACTACAACTACATTTTTATTTACACCGACTGTAAAAAAGAACCACATATATTCTCCTGCAGTTAATATTCATGCAGCTTGTTGGTCTTGTGGAACAGTTTCATGCTGATCTAAGCCACCTGTGAGCCGCATGACATTGTCTAGGAAAAAACGTGAATTACTTCTGGAACCAACGGGGAAGCCGAAACAAATTGCAGGACAACCTGAGCGTGGTGGGATAAATGAGCTGTGGCAGGTCTTTGGTTCAGAGCACCCTGTGTCCTCTAGTGACATAAATAATAAATAGTTGGTCCCAAATACACTGCTGATGCCTTTATCTGTGACTTCTGATTGCTTGACACTAGTGCTGCAAATCTTAAAAAAGTGGCCAACCTTGTGCTGGCAGTGATTTCACTTCTGCTAGGTCTGGACTAGACTGAATGAGCACCTCACTACACTTATGTGTATGTGCTGATTTTTTTTTTTTGGTGAAATCTGACATCAGGTAAAGAAGGTTACCACTGAGTTCTCATGTGATCTCAAGAAGGAGGCGACTCAGCTTTCTGACATAAAGTCAACAGATTTTGCTGGCGAGAGGAACATTAGAAATATTCTGGAAATATCTGATGTAGAGAGGAAATTAATCTGGTGGTAATCTTAAGTATAAGAAACAAGCTTGAAGCAGAGAATCCCTAACAGGTCTCTCTCAGCCAGTCTCCATCACCACCTTGTATTTTAACCTATCTGCTCTTGATTCTAGCACTCTGCTATATTTAGACAGATAAACTCCTGAATGCATTTCCTATACTGTTGCTCAGTGGGGCTGCTGATTGGGTATTGACCTGGCTGTCCAAAGGGTCCCTCCGACTCCCGCATCTCCTCATTCATCCTGGCCAAACGCAGCCTGAACAACAGAAGGGAAAACAGGCTGTTAAAAAAGCCACAGTGGAGACAAAAAGCTTTAACGAAACCTTTGTCCAATGTACATAAATGAACTTACAGCGTAACTATATCTGCATTGGCTTGCTGTACAGCTATACTTAAAGGATCCTGGCCATCCTCGTCCTCGTCGTTCTGTGTAGCTCCCCTTTTTAGGAACAAACACACCTGCCTGTGAATGAAAAAGAAAAAAAGATCAATCTCAGCACTCACATATGCAATTAATTCAGCTCCCATTCAAAAGGTAGGTGCTAAACGTGTCCAAGCTGAAAGACAAAACAAATAATACAATCACAAGTTTCAGTCACAAGATATATATATAATCTATCAATCTATCAACGTATCAGATCTTTTCTCTCTTATTGTCATGAGCGGATCTACCAAGCACAGGAGTAGACCACATAGTGTGAGTGATCATCCCTCACATCAGCACCACTAGTGTGGCATTCAGGGCATTTTTGAAATACTTAGTACAATATTTTCAAAATGCATTAAATGCTCATTTAAGTTAAGCATATTTATCTGTAATAGTTCAATTGTTTATTCTATGTGATTCAAAAAGAGAAAACACAACACCAGCAACATTGGCAATCTAAATTTACCATCGGCCTTCATGTTTTCTAAACATCAGCATGGACATTGGCCAGCAGAAAGCCCATACTGGTCGATCACTAAAAGTTATGTTACTACTTTCTACCACATGCTCACCCTGTGTGTCCCAGATACGTAGCGTGATGCAGGGGGCCCCTCCCTCTAGCATCTCTTTGGTTGACATCAGCAGCGTTCTGTAGCAGAAACTCACAGGCGATCAACGAGCCCTGAAATAAAATAACACCATCAATAATCCTGACCAAGATCCATACATACAATGCTTCCTATTTGCTTTCTGGTAAATGACTCACCCCTATAACAGCCTGTATAAGGGGTGTCTTCCCTTCATCCTCCTCATTGACCAAGTTGACATCAGCCCCATGAGCTAATGCTTCAGCCATGACAGGCAGGTTGCGAGCTTTCGAGGCTTTGTACAGCAGAGCTCCAGGATGAAGGACGCTTATGTCCTCTGGGTCTGATGTCTCTGTCTCGGCCTCCAACTCAGCTTCACCACTAGAGTCCTCAGATACCTCACACTCTGTGGACAAGGTAAGGAAGCTGATTATGTATATCAAACAAACATAGGAAGTATATTATACTAGTGCCACATAAATACATAACGCCAAAAAGACCTTCTGTCTCATTACTCTACTGGACTCACCCTCCTCTGTGACGCTGTTTACCACTGAGCCAAACACCAGAATGTCTGTGCTGCCATCTGTGCTGCCTCCTAACCCGCTGTCACTGCTCAGACCTGCCGGACCAGGAGGCGCCAGAACATGGACACATTAGTTACCACTGTCTCTTTCACGCTTATCGCATTTTGTTAAAATAATGATCCGCTTACTTCGAGGACCAGATCCTGTATCGAAGTATGAGAAAAGGGTGTCCAGCTCGTCTGGGCAGAAAAGTGAATCCCGCCTAAATTTAGCAGCAGCTGTGAGATAAATATAAGAGGAAGTGACAACAGTAAGAACAACAGCAGTACTGTGTAATGGCTAGATTGGGCTATTTCATTGGTTTAGCCTGTGTTTGTACCTCACATATACAGTGGAGTCTCATCATTATGCATTTGATTCATCTAAAAATAACAATAATCAACTGACAAATCTAGAAGCTGACTGTTGTTCTCAAGACATTTCCACAGTTCTCAGACTCTTTCAACAAAAAGAAAATATGCTGCTAATGTTGTAAAACTCAAACTAAATATAACATTATTCCACAGTTCCATTAAAAGAATTTAATATTCCAAAGTAACATCAATAAATACAAGAGGTTTTCAACTCAAAACTTGTTAAAGTACCTGCGGACAAGGTGGAAGGGGACGTGCTTCCAGGATCTTGTTGGTATCTCCGCCGTGTTTTGGGTACCGTGGTGGCACTGTTGTGCCTCCGACACTTCTTTACGCTCCACCGCCGCTCTGACTTCCTCTCTCCATTGATGAGTATCTCTGTGGAGTCCAGCTTCTTCAGGAATTTCTTCTCCACGTACTTCGCCTTTATCCAGGCCTCTTTTTCTTGCCTGCAGGGGAATCACAACATATGACATTCAGTGGTAAAATGCAGGATTATTTATGTAGTTTTGATGTTTTTCAGGAATTCCTACCTTGAACTGGAGGGTAATGGTTTCTTTAGACCTTGGTCTTTGTAGGAGCCTTCATAGATGTGGTTGATGACACTGTTTCCAAGCTCACACATTAACTACAAGGAAAGACATAGCAACAGTCTATAACAGTCTTGTTTGATTTCATTTTTTATTCTCGTAAACAGAACTTTACACTTAAGGTTTTAATGGCAGAACTAAACTAAATGTTAAATAAATAAAATGATCTTGATCAGGTGGACTAATGTTAGTTACTGTGTGTATGATATTAATAATAACAAAACTTTTACCAAACTTTGCCAGAAATTGAAGCTTAGATATTATCTGGTAATTAATTACTGTAGACTCTTTTTTACTATATAAAAAACGGACAGCTACCTGTTGACCTGCCAAACTTTACCTTTAATGCAATGCAACAACTGCTTCATGACTAAACGTAGGAGACAAACTGTACCTTTAACAATTCTGGTTCCCATGAGTCGAGTGTGAGTGAGCGAACCTTCGAACAGTGAACTCCGAGACTCCTGCAACATAAAGAAAAAATAAGGCTTTTTTATTCAGCGGTCATAGAGTTCAGATGAGAAAGTAGGGACTTTTACTGAGGTGGTGAGGTGGTCACTGTGTGGTGCCTGGTTTGAATCACTGTGTGTTATCTTGGGGGAAATGAAAGAAGCCGTTCTTAATGTCATGCAAATCTCCAAGTTCCTCCCCTTGAGCTTTCTAGTATCCTGGCAACAGTGGGACATCAGAAAAAAAACGATAGTGTTTCTCTCCCTCATTTTTCCTGCGTTGTAACAAGAGGCAATGTCTGATCTCACTGTGAGAAGTCCAAAGAGGGACCATGAATATTCAGCAGGCGGGAGCACACACAAGGACGGGGTTGTGATTACATAAGCAGAGAAAATTGCAATTTAAAAATACAAAAAAAGAAAAAATACAACTCCTGAGGGAACTTTTTCCCCATCGGGGGCTTGAAAACAAACCTTGATGACTCAACAGTGTGATGTAACACAGAATGAGCATGGTGCACTGATGTGGATGAGGAAAGGATGTTTGTCTGCTGCAGGATGCCTTCGTTCAACAGCTTTATTCAACAGGATCTGACACAGGATTGAACTATTCAAGAGCTTCTTCAATGCGTGCATCAGCTCTGTGGCCATCTTTATCTTCTCATTTCCCCTTCAATGAAAACTCTCAATCAAAGCCAGACTGATCTCATAAGCAACGCACTGCACTTAATCCCTTTAGCAGTGTGTGTCTCAGAACGTGATCAGTGCCTTGTGAAGCACAAGGTAAAGCACTGACAGCTGGCACCGCTTCCTCTGTTTAGAGCCAATAACCACGCAGCACATGGCATGACGGAAGACATATTCAGATCGTTTCCCTGCACTTGAAAATGTCTTTTTCAGATTGTTATTTCCATCTGACACTAGACCGTTGTTGCTATATGAATATGCTAACTGGGGTAAGTTTTCCTGTGCTTTCTGGACTCTATATGGATATTTGAAATTTCGATTTAGATGTGATTGAATTTTTTGTGTGGGAAAAAAACAACGTGTTCTGAAATCCTGTGGAGACCTGTGGATGCCGGAGCATTCGATACACAGCAGAATGCCCAGGTTGATAGATGCCCAGCGAGGGTCGGCCTGCCCGCAGTCACAACACTGCTCATTCCCTGGCAAACACTGGATTCGCTGTAGGATGGTTTCCCCTCGGGTGCTGCGCTCCCGCGGCTCACTGGCTGAGTCAATACTGCTTGTGGATGGAGAGGCTGTTCTGTCCAGATGCTAAATATAAACACACAAAAAAGACACACGCTAGCTGCCTGTTTCTATTATCGTGTCAGTCTTATCATCAAACTCTAATATGAATAGGCACATTTGGCATAGTGTTTAATTGTACTTAATTACACCACATGACAAATAATGACCAGGAACTGATACTGATACTTACCTCTATATAGTAGGTATCTGGGCTTTCTCTGTAGGCTGAGGCTATGCTAGCTTGCACTGCCTGAATCCACGCTTGTCTTAGCTTCTCAGATTCAGCCTGAAGCATACAGCTCCTGTAAAACAAATCAAAGTAGTATTGCTAAAATCCATCCAAAGGTAAAATGAGCTAGCGCTAGCTCAAGGCTCGCTGATTGGTCAGCCGCATATCTCTCTGCGCTGGTGCCAGCTTCATATTCAATGAGTGGCATCTGCCCACATTAAGATAAGTTTTGAAACACATTTCTAAGAAAAATAAATAAATAAATAAGTTGTATTATTAGTGGGCCCAGGGTCTTTCTGTGTGGAGTTTGCATGTTCTCCCCGTGTTTGCGTGGGTTCTCTCCGGGTACTCCGGCTTCCTCCCACAGTCCCAAGACATGCTCAGGTTAACTGGGGACTCTAAATTGCCCGTAGGTGTGAGTGAGAGTGTGAATGGTTGTTTGTCTATATGTGGCCCTGCGATAGACTGGCGACCTGTCCAGGGTGTACCCTGCCTCTCGCCCGTAAGCTGGCTGGGATAGGCTCCAGCACTCCCGTGACCCCTGCGGGGACTAAGCGGTATAGAAGATGAATGAATGAATGAGTTGTATTATTAAGTCACAGCCATGAATGGTGGCCTATCTCATAGAAGTTAGATATTCACATGGTGATGGAGTTAGACGAAAAGTCAGATTCGTCCTGTGGGAAGCATCAATGTCAATGACAAAATGACATGGCATGATAGCAGCTGAGATGATTCAAGTGGTAGAATGACAATGCATGCAAATTATGTTACACATCATGGCAGTGACAATGTGTCTTACTTGGATGGGGAGACGACCTCAAAGCAGAACCTCCTCTCAATGTCCTCACACGGCTTAACAGAGCACAGACGAAGGTCTTCCACCACCACCGTCAGCGAATCCTGCTTACACACAATGAACTTCTCCTTTAATAACTATCAACTCTCTCCTTCTTGTGCACAGCAACGCCAACACAACAACAGTATTTAGTAGCACAGTCATGTCTCCCTGACAAGACATTTTTTCCTGCAGTTGGAGGCATCAGAGTACCTGGCCACATACACTGACAAACAGTAAACACAAACTGAACATAACCTGAATATTTCTGTGAAAAACACCAAGGACTAAATAAAAGTTACACTTAACCTCTTTAAACCTGTATTACCCTGGAGATACATGGACTTACCTTGAGCTTCTTCTGATAGACCAGCTGACTGTTCTGTATGGAAAACCACCGTCTAGAGAGAAAGAGAGGAAGATAAATAAAACATACGTTAAATGCTAAAGGGCCACTAAGAACCACTGTGGACACCAACGATAAGCTGAGCATTGTCGCTCCTGGCAACACTATATGCTGAACATATGAAAGGATCAGGTAGAAAGCTCCCAGTGAATGAGGAAATACCATTCACAGGAATCAGCTGGTAACAGTATACAAACACATTATATTACATTGACCTAACAGATCTTAGCAGATACATGTCTTTATATTTTCTTACATCTCAGTGTGTCTCTGTGCAACAGTAATTTTAATGTTGTGTTATTTTTAATGCTTATACCACAATTTATACAACATTAATTTACTGTATATACTAATGTAAATATAACAGGATGTACAGTATAGATTATTTTTACCTGTTCCACGTCTTGAAGGCGTTGCTGGCCCTCTTGAACAGGTATCCTTCCATCACCACGCCATTAGGAGCATCTACGTTGAATTCCACCTTAGAGTCATCATATGCAAAGTCCTGAAAGACATGAGGAAAAGACGCAGGTCCATTAACCCTGGTTGTCACAGCAAAGGTTTACAGGTCAGCTGTTAGTGGGATGCTGGTCAAACCTTTCAAGGGTTTGAAATAAAACACTTGTCTCTTTTCCACAGTGGAGAGGCAGCATGTATGCTTTTCCTGGACTACTGGTTGTACTAGCATTTAGTGTGTGCACAGTCCCTAAACCAACTAAGTCATCATAAATTGTGCGATCGCATGGAAACGGTCACGTGCCAGCCCATATATGCATTGGAGTTACATACCATCTGCCTGTCACACAGAGGCATTTCGTGATGTGAGTGTGACGCAAACTATTACATAAACAGAGTGTGATTCATGTGAAGTTCCCCTCTTGACCTTCCACCTACTGTAGCACTTTAATGAAAGCCAACAAAGAGCAGTGCACAGGCATGTAGTGCTTAAGGCAAAGTCATTCCTAAACTAAAAGCACAAAAATCATCATTGTAAGTGTTTTGATATTTCAAATGAAGGACAAATTTGACATCTTACTTTATGTCCTGACAATATTCAAATGCACAATGTTTTAGAAGTAATGTAAAATGCATTATGAACAGAAGATCAGCTTAAGAAAAACTGAATTTCATCTCTGCATGCATGGATATGTAGCCCTGAGTTAACCCAGGTCTCCCACCAGAGTCAGTTTAGGCTGCAGAGATATATCAGTCATAAGAAAAGCACTCAACCCATGAATATATGCAGGTGCCTGCAGAAGTGATCCAAATAAAAATCAACCTTGTTGCACAAGAGGGTATGTGTACTCACCGCAGCTCCCAGAGCACCATTAACTACTCATTGCATGTTTGAATAATAGAACAACTTAGTGCTCTCGACATGTCACCATTTTAACTTGTATACATACGAAATAAAGGTCGAATTCCTACACACAGGCAGCACTGCACTTATTAGAGACGCAGTGTTTCTGTCGTGGAGCTTCAGCGACGTAAAACAACACATTCGCACAAAAAAAAAAAAAAACATGTTGTGACAACCGATCAAAAAAGTAAACCAAATCTCTCTACTGTATCTAAAACTGACAAAAAAAATCTAAGATTAGATATGGGTTTATTCGTTAAGGACAATATATACAGATGTACATGATGTACATGAATATGAACACCATTAAACATCACTCTGTCTGATTTTAGCTCGTCCAGCTGACATCATCAGACATCAACATCAGAGATTTTCCAGTTCAGATGATGTCATCTGGAGGAGCACATCATCCAACATTACAACCTCCATAGTGCGACAAATAAAATGACATTGTCTCAACTGAGAAGAGAAGAAGCTAGAAGCGCAAACATTCATATTAATGCATGTAGACACCAAACTAGACCTATAAGAAACAAGTAATAAAATTGATGCTGTTCTTTAAGAAGATATCAACTACATAAATACTCCTCTGTTATACCGAATATAGAATAAATATTTTCAGGCAGCAACTAGAAAACCAGAAAACACCTAATTTTATATTAACTAACTACATGACAACAACAAGCAGCCAATGTAATGCAAATCAACCTACCAAACTGTGGTCCCAGTGGCAAAAGATCTTCATTTTTAGACAGTCAGTTTATTCCAACAACATCTAAAAATCACACTAAGGCTAAAAAGCTATTAAAATATAAAAAAGGCTCCAAAAACAACTCTCAGAGCAGAAGCATGTCTGTCCTCACTCTCTGCACATTATGTCGATGCAGTGTGGTGCGTAATTCCAACACTGACGTGTGTGCCCTCCACAGCCACCTGCCTGCTGCCTTGTGAGCTTCAGGATTAGGACTAATTACCATACAGCTGCCAGTGTATCCATGGCAGGGTGCTGTGGAACAATAGTGTACTACACTACGCGGTACTGTAGCTGTTCTTGACCCAAACACAACCAGCTTGCTTTGACACTTCAGAGTTTGGGTCAGCTTCAGTTTTACAACTCTCTAAACACACCTCCTTTGCTGAAGAATGTGGATGTTTGAGTCCCACTCAGTGGGACTCTCTCTGGCAAGCAGCCAAGACCACCAAACAATACAACTAAAGGTCAGATTTACAGAGCAGGAATCAGCAGATCTGCTCACAAACAAAATCCCTGCAATCCAACTTTCCAATAAGCAAGAAATAAAGTGGACACAGCTTACCTTCAGCTGTCACACGCCTCTGTAGCTCATCACAAACACAGGCGGTAACTGTGAACGAGATGTGCACTGTGTGGTATCCTGAAATGTCTCAAGCCCGCAACAAAGATCATCTATGATTTATGATGCCACGTCACACAGACTGGAACTGAACATCTGTGAATTATTGAACCAGCTGGGAGACTTTCAAATGTTAGAGGCAAATAAATTGCTGAGGAGCAGCAGGTGAACAAAACAAAGGACAAACCCACTGGAACAGGGGAGGATGCAGACAACATGCTGCTGCTTTAGGTTGGCCTAGAGGCAATGCTGCTGAACTGTAACTCCACATGGCGAGGACCTGCTGGTGGCACTGATTAATCGGTCTGCTATGTAGGATTGTCTCCAAGATCCTTCTGTGCCTCATTATTATTTGCAACATACAGTACACACCTGGCCAGCATCTGCTTAGCTATCTTCAGCTAATCCTCAACACACCTGGTGGATTTAACTACACTACAAGTCTCTTTAGTATAGTGGTCAGACAGGCTCAAGTTTATCCCCAACTGGGATTTAGTGAGTCCTCAAGAGCAAATACTAACACAGATCAGAAGCCATTCATCTTGGACACAGCACTATAGTAGGGAAACTTCCCTTTAAACACATTTATCCATCCTGTTCAGCTGAAATATAAACCTCTAATAAACTATGGTGGATTACGAAAAGTTTCAATTCGGAGATCAAGTCAAGAAAAACAAAATATGTATTCCTGTGATGACCTCATGCAGTAAAATCCCAGGGCTGGAACATGGCACATGTTAACAAATTAATGTGTTAAGAGCTAAATTTGTCTACACACAGTAGCAGGCAGATGATGAGAATATAGGACAAGCAAGTTCTGGAATAGACCTTTCAGATCGCCTGGGACAGGTCTGGTTCCTGCAAGCAGCATCCAGTTTTTATGCTCCACATGCAGTATATGGAACAAACTCCCAGAAAAAAAGGTTTCTTCGTTCAGTTTGCCACTCCCATTTATTAGATAACATTTTCAATTATTTAGTCACATCTTGCACGGTACCCTAATATCATTCTTGTTTGATCGATTTTATTGTATTTTTTTTCTAACTAGTCTAATTGATACACCAATTACCATTTTAAAATATATATGTACCTTGGTTTACTCAAATGAAAGACAAAAAATTAAAAAAAATGTTTTTCTTTGTTTTCTGGATAGATCTAATTTCACGCTCTGTCTCCTGAAGTAGTGTCATTAAAAGCACCATACAAAAATATATTCAAACACCATCTCGTAACAAGATGGATGTGGAAGTTCAAGCAGTAAAAATAGATCCAGTGACAGACAGATGCAGCATGCAGCACTACACTGGTAGTGTGAATGTGAATGCAGAACTGACTACCATTAAATTTGCTGTTAAATATAAATGACTCTGTGCCCAGACAGCCACAGTGATGGTCCATAGTTGAGGCACTTTAACTCCCTTTCTGCTCATATGGTTTTTGCTGGTACTGCCCCTTTGTCCTTTGTAATTTTACATAGAGTTTATAGCACAACCAATGCTATGAGGTAGAAAACAAACAAACAAAATGTCTGAAAAGAAGGAGAAATTAATGACAAATAGGGTAGAAGTTGGCAAAATGCAGCAGGGACTCAAAGGAGACATATAAATGTTTTGTCATGAATACATCTGATGTCTTAATCCTGTGATGCAAAACAACACAAAAGAGCAAAAACCGGAGCCGATAATTTATTTCCACATTGGAAAAACATCTTCTGCTAATATGTGATGTTTCTGTGTATGCCATTCAAACTATGTTCAGTGTTTCTAATTGTTTTCAATAAATGATTCAGGATGCACTTAAGATTGCCCTCAAGGCTTTTGGGGTCTGGCTGCATTTAAAGAAACCTTCAAATGGAAACAGTGCCGGCTATGTTGCACCCTTTCAGTGAACTAACCCATATGTGTGTGTGAAGTAAAAATGAAAATTCAGGTGGGAGAACAAACAGAGTACTCACCTGCATGAGCGTCTGGGAGGAGATGGTGGCGTCGAAGCAGAATGCAAGCAGAAGAAAAAGAGAGCACAGTGTCAGAATCAACAAAAGCAGGCTGGTTTAAACAGGGATAATACAATAATCTTTCAGGTTCAGTGCACCTCTTATTATCCTCTTTACCAGTCTTCTAGCAATGACACTCCCCATCACACAAATTTTAATGCAGCTTCAACATGTGAACTTGTTTATTTACTACAACATGTCCCTTGGTTAAAGGATGGTGTATGAAGCTCTGTGTCTAACAGCTCTGGCAAAAACAGATCAATAACTGGCCCCACATGTGACCCAGGCCATTCCCTGAGGTGGTATCCACAGTACAGACCACATTGCCCAGAGGGAGAGCGCTGACTGAAGCTGAGTGGCAGATGGTCACTTATCCTGGGGTACAGATGAACTAGACACTGGCCTGCTGAAATTAAGACTGTCTGAATTATTAAACAAGGAGCTCTACAATTATGGATTCTGTTGAAATATATGCAGTATCCTGAAATTTTGTAGAAATGAAAATGTTGGTGAAATATGTGGTGGAATGACCCAGTCCAACACTGCCTATCCTAAAGCCATGGCACGAAAACAGCTCCTCACCAAACCATAAAATCAGCACTTTGAGGGACTAAGATCTCCTCCTGCATCAGCACATACAGCAGTCCCCAAGTACAGCAGACAATGGTGGGATTAAAATCTTTTAAAAACACTTAATTCCACCTGATTTGATGGTTGGTCAAAGCCTGCACTTTGTTAGCCAGATTAATCAAACACTTCCCAGCTGCCCGGGTCTAATCCCTTCCCAGTCACAACAGACGTAAGGGTCCATGTGGCAGACTGGATCTTGGAGGTGTGTTACACATTCACACTCTGTTAGCTTCACAGCATCAGTGTCAAGTAAGATTATTTGGAGTCAAAATGCACGAATCATTTATCGTACAAAAAACATGAAAGACAAACAAATGATTAAAGGTTTATCCAAAATTTTTAAGTCGCAGTAATAAATCTCTGTACAGTGGTAAAAAAAATAAAAGAGCAGGCACCAAGTAAAAGTTGTGCTGACGATTGTCCAACAATATTCACTTCTGTTGTCACATTTTGTCACTTTTTGCACATGCTAAATGCTTCCTGCATCACAAAAGACTTCAGACAAGTCATTTATTATTTTCTGAACATTTTCAGAACTTTGCAGCAACCTATAACAATAAATCCTAAAAATATAGTTTAATTACTGGTTGATGTGAAGTGGATCCACATAAGTGGCAGAAATTGACAAATTAAAAATTGTCAGTTTACTATTTTAAATGTATTGTATGTTTAAACTGAATAAAAATTGTTGTGCAACTATTTTAACATTTTTAACACAATGTTTACTTTGTCATTCTAAAAAACAGGAACTCACCCTCTGCTGAATGGTTGCATGTTTATGCTCCATTTCTCTCTTCTCCATGGCCGAATCAATTACCAGCTGATCCAGCTGAAAGCCAGTGCACACACACACACACACACACACACACACACACACACACACACACACAGTAAATAAATAGGTTGAGTATCATTACGCAACCTGTAAAACGTCATATATCTGTGATATTATTTGGCATATAGATGGTAATAAAGGCTGCAGAGTAGCTGATTGTTTCACTTGCAAACACAGACTGAGCCTCCAATGACATATTAGGTCAGTGTTTGTTAATGAAGCATATATGTAGTTCTCTGGCAGAAGTCACCAACCTGCTAACAATAACAACACCAAACAGCTGTGATGGAGCACACAAGAATTCTTGCAGGTGGAAAGGTTTTTATAGTATATACATCATCCGGATTCAATCATTATATGGAAACCTAACAGACGGATTATACATCCGGCTCATGTCGATATTCCAAATTAGGACCAAAGCAATACCAGTTGAAACACGGTGCCTGGGGAAATGACAAAGCTCAGCTTGTGGAGTGTAGTTTGAGTGGAGATGCAGACTCTTTGCTCACCTCAGCAGCCAGTTTCTTCATGTACGGGTCGATCTCATCCAGAAGGCGGTAGCCCTGCTGAAACAGCGAGTACTGGGCGTGCATGAATGACAGCATCTGGGTTGGACAGAAGCAGTTTTTTTAATATATATATGTATATACACTCTCTTTATATGTGAAATGCAGTATATTTAGAACGAGTAAACAAATCAGCCCTCACTTACAGCATCTAGGATCTCAAATTTCTTCTTTGCCTGGAGGACATTAATCTGCAAGTAAAGAGACAAGACAAATGTGTTTCTTAATGGACATCACTCAGTCTTTTATCCACAACGATACACATACGCTGTATTTGGCACAATGTGGCTGTTAACGTAGCTCCCTCTACTGGACAATAGTCCCCTTTGTCCTCAGTGTGACACCATTCAACATCTCTGATAAAGACAAACTACAGTTAGTCCAGACATTACAAATGAATGCAACATTACCAGGACTTGTCACTTAAACATCCCATATAATATTGTGGATCATCCCACAGCTCTGACCTTTCCTGTCTAGAGACACTTTTAATTAAGACTGTGGTCAACCAGATTGGTGAGAGACCAAACAGCAAAAAAAAGGAAAGAGGGCACAGTCATCACAGCAATCACTCTGAATCAGTCTCCTTGTTCCCGTGGGCCGTCTTAAGTAGAAGGTTACAAGTTGTGGGAAACATAAAGCCAGGACACATACTGTATGACAAGAGTGGAGCATGTGTCATACAGGCGCAAGGGCGGCACGGACACTGCTGCCGGCTGAAGGGCTGCATCATGATTATTCCTCGACTGTGCAGGCGACGCGTCCGTCGAGTAGCAAAGTAGATGAAGACATTGTTTGGACATGAATAGGTAATGCACGCGGAACAGGTTTTTCCCTGTGAACTGGAGTCATTTTACCACTTCGTCTCAGGGCGAAAGGGACAGATATTGCTGTCTGATTAGCAAATTGATTCTAAAAGACCTAGACCTGCTTTTTCCATTTTTCCTATTCATTAACAGTCACACATAAATGCCAATACCTATATATATCCATAAATGTCCTTATAAACCATATTATAAAAATGTTTCTATAGCTGGCAGGGTAGTCGTGTTGTGGTCTCCAGAATTCAAGTCTAGAAGTTAAACTGAGATTTTTTTCTGACCTGTAGTACGTAATCCAGAGCAAGATGTCGGAAGCACTTGCGGGTGATGCTCAGTGTGCTGGTGGCTTCTTCAACCTCGTGAGGCTTGTTCCTCGGTGCCTGAGCATTCTTCACCTGTGCTATTTCCATGTCCTCACGCACCCTGTCAAAGTGCTTCTTGGTCTCCTTGAACTTCCGAACATCCCTGACAGACACAGAGGAGCAAACTGTAAGTGAGCAAACTCTACACAGAATCAAAACCTGAAATGAAGGAAGGCTATTTGTAGCCACCACAAAGTCAATGCGAGGTTACAAGTAATGTTTGATCTCAACTATACACGATACATCCATGGTAAAATAAAAATAAATAAAATAAATGTATGTTTACTCACTCTTTAACAAAGTTGTGCAACTGCTGCTTCACAGACCTCTGAGCTTGATCAAACAGTATCTGAAAGAGACAGAAAGAGGAAATCAGAATCACTCAACCATGGTTTTAAAACTTTTATGAGGTAGTAGTTCAGAATTTATATTGTTTTGCTACTAATTCAAAGGAGAAATGGTTATTGCAGATTTAGTTCACACCGGAAGTACACTATATTGCCAAAAGTATTCGCTCACCCATCTAAATAATCGGAATCAGGTGTTCCAATTACTTCCATGGCCACAGGTGTATGGACTCAAGCACCTAGGCATGCAGACTGTTTTTACAAACATTTGTGAAAGAATGGGTCGTTCTCAGGAGCTCAGTGAATTCCAGCGTGGAACAGTGATAGGATGCCACCTGTGCAACAAATCCAGTAGTGAAATTTCCTTGCTCCTAAATATTCTACAGTCAACTGTCAGCTGTATTATAAGAACGTGGAAGCGTTTGGGAATGACAGCAACTCAGCCACAAAGTGGTAGGCCACATAAACTGATGGAGCAGGGTCAGCAGATGCTGAGGCGCAGAGTCAATTGCTACAGACCTCCAAACTTCATGTGGCCTTCAGATTAGCTCAAGAACAGTGCGCAGAGAGCTTCATGGAATGGGTTTCCATGGCCGAGCAGCTGCATCCAAGTCATACATCACCAAGTGCAATGCAAAGCGTCAGATGCAGCGGGGTAATGCACGCCGCCACTGGACTCTAGAGCAGTGGAGACACGTTCTCTGGAGTGACGAATCACGCTTCTCCATCTGGCAATCTGATGGACGAGTCTGGGTTTGGCGGTTGCCAGGAGAACGGTACTTGTCTGGCTGCATTGTGCCAAGTGTAAAGTTTGGTGGAAGGGGGATTATGGTGTGGGGTTGTTTTTTTAGGAGCTGGGCTTGGCCCCTTAGTTCCAGTGAAAAGAACTCTGAATGCTTCAGCATGCCAAGACATTTTGGACAATTCCATGCTCCCAACTTTGTGAGAACAGTTTGTCCCCTTCCTCTTCCAACATGAGCAAGGTCCATAAAGACAGAACCCTATGGATTAGGAATGGGATGTCACTTAAGTTCATATGCGAGTCAGGGCAGGTGAGCGAATACTTTTGGCAATATAGTGTAACACAGAATTTGTTATTGAACTGTGATGGGTTTT
The DNA here is from genome assembly GCA_900302695.1 of Helostoma temminkii. Lineage (NCBI taxonomy): Eukaryota > Metazoa > Chordata > Actinopteri > Anabantiformes > Helostomatidae > Helostoma > Helostoma temminkii. The sequence goes on along the minus strand of OMLM01015089.1, from coordinate 111,832 downwards.
TACCATTTCTTTTGTTCATTTTATGAACAACCACAATGATGACATCACACCTGTATGCCTTCTTCAACCAGTCAGGTGGCAGCATTCATGTGTATAACAATATTATACCTGTCAGCTTACTCAAATTAAAATATGGTATGGTTGTAATCTAACCAACTGTAGCTCTGTAGATTACATTCTGCAATTCTTTTGAATGCCATGTGCATCCTTTGTAGTCATATGCACATTATGTTTAATAATAAATGTGTGACCATGTTAAGCATGTGTTTAACACTACCTGTGGAAGATATTCCTGTGTATTTAATGAAGTACCAGAAACATAAATAATCAAGTGCAGGTACCTCAGAATTGAACTTAATTACAGTATTTGATTACTTTCCACCACTGTAAATTTTGGAGGGAAAACTGTGCTACTGTCGAACCACCAACACATTTTTAACCAACAGAGGGAGACAATGAACAACTTTTTTTCCCCAGCATGCATTCAAAAGATGCAAATCAACCCTCAACGCCTGTTGGAATGAATGGAAGAAGAAGGTCACTCCCGCTCTAACACAGTTACATGCTGCCTTCAGTTAGGTGTTTTAAATTCAAGATCCCTCCTTCTTTCTTTTAGCCTCTGAGCACATCCTCTGTGACTGCTCCCACAAAAGTGCTGCTGCTGCTGCTGCTAAATAGGTCACTCGGGCAGAGAGGGAGGGAGGGAGGAAGTGAGCGAGAGGGAGAAGAGGAGAGAAGAGAAGGCTTTTGGTTCAATGTGACACTGCAGAGTCCGCATCCAAAGCAGAGTGCAAACCCACTTGGACAAATTGTCAGAGTCTATGTGCCGTCACCCCAACTAAGTATGATTTTATCTGAATAACTGGATGTACAAGAGTAAAAAAAAAAACACTAACACTAGGGGTATGGGTGGTAACTCTGCCAGTTACACTGATAAAGACCCTTTTTCTATTGTTGCCTTTACAGACACAGCCACAAACCAGCATAAAAATAAGCTGGGTTCATTTGACCATACTTCAAAATAGAAATGTGGCCAGATGGAAGTGGTCAGTTACTGCTACTGTGTTCCTGCCATTACCTCTGAGAAAGATGTTTTTGTTGTTAAGTCTTCGTTTTACAGCTCTATAAACTCACTGGTTCTAGTGTGTCAAAGTGGAGCAGTGAAGAAGCCCTTGGATTTTGTTCATTGCTTGTGATGCTGTCAGCTACTGTACATGATTAATCAACAAAGACACTCTTCCAATACTGCATCAGATGTTGGCTTATGAAAGCGAGTACTGCATGTTAGTGAGCCAACTTTATGGTCAAGTAAACATGCTGCTTTTAATGGCTTCTTGCAACGTGTAACATTCAAAGGCCTCCCCGTGTGACTGCAAACCACCTTGGTTTTGATTGTGCTTCTGTGGTTGATCGCTTTTCCCTCGATCAAGTGAGAGCTGGAAGCTTGTGCAATCACATGATGACTTATATCAGCAGGACAGTGGTGTGCAGCGGTCATGCACATGATATTCTAGTCAAGTTGTCCAGATCCTGGATAGAAAGAATTTTGCTGTGAAGCCTGGCTACTAATACAATATATGAAACTTAAGCAAGTGCGCATATGACTTAATATAAATCCATTCTGCTCTCCATCTCCGTACACCACTACACTCTGCACAACACTACCCAGCACTGTAGGTAGTTTTCAGTTTTAAATCCCAATGAAAATGCACCAAAACCTACTATACATCCATCCATTTTCAGAACTGCTTCATCTTCATAGGGGTCACAGGCGTGTGGAGCTTATCCCATCTATGATGCGAATGAGAGACAGGGTACACTCTGGACAGGTCACCAGTTCATCGCAGGGCCACATATGGACAAAGACAACCATTTACACTCTCACTCACCAAAACCTACTAATGAACCAGAAATAATTATATTGTATTTTTAAGAAACCCACACTTGGTAGCTACCTGACATGCTAACGGCATAGCATGCTAACACTGTAACTGCAGTAAACAAGACATTAGCGCATCTTTTGTTTCCATAATATGATGAATTTTGAGCAAAGTGGAATATGTACCCACATTCTAAGATATGAGGAGGAGAGTGTAGAAAATTATTATTGTTAATGTTTGCTAAAACTATACAGGCTCATGGGTATTCTATTGTGAAAAGACAATTCTGTTGTGTTCATAGGATGAATGAACTCATTGTTAAGTGAATGTCATTGATGAACTCATTGTTTGGACTTGAAATCTTTTCAGCTTTTGCTGACAGTCATAACATTTCATTCTCATATCTAACAAACAGGTCAACTTTCACAATAGAGTTGGAATGTGGACGAGTCTATGGTCCAGCTACAGCACAAAGTTTACTTTAAACGTTTTAAACTAATTTGAGCGAAAACGTCCTAGCGTGGTGAGAACAACTGTTGTTTTTAGATTTTAACAAGTGAGGTTCCTTCCAGCATCCCTGCTCCATGTTCACAGGTTCTAAAATAAAACTTTCATGGCTGGTTGGTACAGCCAGTCTTCTGCTGTTGTCACTGAGGAGCTTTAGGCATGGACTTTAGAGAGTGACTGTTGCAGAGATTTCAATTTGTGATCCTCCAGTCACGAGTAAACAGATTGTTGAACCTTCAGGGCAGTGGTAGGCAAACAGTAGCCCACTGAATCTTCTATTTAGTTTCAGTAAAAGTCACTTGTCACCACTTGTCTCATCACCAGAAAACACTGCAACTAATAAATGATCAGATAGATGAGTAAAGTGTTTAGCTGAGTGTTATTTTGTGAGGTCACAATGCTTTCTTTGAATGTCCATTTTCGTGGGTTTTTACTTCCTGAAGACCGGATCCCGCTACAGTCTGTAAGGAATGATCAGAACTGCAGCTACAGACAAAAATGCCTTCCTACTGTGTCTTGCTTTGTTTTCCAGTTTCCAAATATAACTGATGTTGGTGTTGGCGTCCCACATGGGAATTCACTCATTCAGTATATACAGCCTACTGGATGAGGACTTCTGTTCAAATGGGATTAAAATGTAGTAATCATAGTCTCATATATTGTTGAAAATGTATTTAATATTATTTGTAATCATGATTAAATTCTTCCACTCATATACATGTTCTCTACTGCTCCATGCATGAAGACGTCTTTCTGCATCTCTGTGTCAATCTCTCCTCATTTCTAATTTATGTTCAGAGAGTCGAACATAAGCCAATAATTTATTTAAAGTATTCATACAGAATGGAATTTAATGCTTGAATTAAACAGAGACTGGCCTGTTTCTGTTGATGTTTCTGCCTGTGTGAAAGAAAAATCTATTGTGAAATCTCTGGAAGGGAAAAGAAACCTAGGCTTGGAACTGAAAAATAAAAAGAACTAATACTTGGCTTGTGTTTGACATTCATACAAACAGAGTCTGTTTGTCCTGTTGTGTGGTATTGGACTGGCAAGAGAGCCAGGCTAACAGGAAATGGGAGGGAAAAAACTCGAGTGTGCTTGTCTTAGCTCACACGTTCATGTATTTGCTTAAACATATGTCTTGTTTGTGTTTATGTTACGCTTTTTAAAAGGCATCTGAGCATGCAGTGTGACAAGGGCAGCTGGCACTCAGAGCTCCCATATGTACAGTGCTATTTAATATTCTTGAGTGTTGTGCTGTGTAGAGTAACCACAGTGGCAGCTGCATGGCAAAGCCTGCACACAGAGGGACATTCGTCACAAGTAGCAGATATAACCGTCATCATTTCTTATTCATTGAAGCGCTGCTGGAGTCCCACAGCTGCAGCACAGCCACGCTTTTAAATGCACACGGTGTCTTTCCTGATTAAAACGTTAACGTGTAAAAAGATGTCAACCAGAAATGTGAATGCTTCAGCTAAAAGTCTTTAATATCAGTTAGTCACTAGGCTCTCCTCACTGAATTAAGGTCACATGGTTGTAAATAGTATAATTTCTATTAAATATGTCATCTCCAGGGAATCCATCTTATTGCTTTAGTCTTACACTCAAACTCTCACACATTCTTTTATATAAAAGTAAAACAAAATACTGTGCAGAGCTAATCGTAGTAATGTCCAGACAGACTCTTGGCTGTGATGGAATGGAGGGAGTGACAGGGGAAGCAGAAGGTCGAAAACCCAGTGGAGCTTACACTGGCAGAGGCCAGCTGGTCCCAGACCAACCCACCCTCTCTTTATGGTCTCTATAGTGAGACACACTGAACCAGACAAACAGAGAATCAGACTGATCTGAGCTGGTGGAGTTGACTGGAGCTGGTGAGCACTGGCAACAGAGAAGGAGCATGTAATCCTTAAACTACTAAGAGCTCTGATGTGAATACATTTACAGAGGGCCAGCAACACAAAAGGATAATGCATTATGGTCTAGTGCAGTATTGTTTGCATAATTATTGTCTAATCTTAAGCTTATTATTACAATATGATAAGATGCAGATGCTCAATTTCACATTATTGTATATACACTGTATATTTCTTCACAATTAACCATCAAGAAAGTATTTTGTCATTACTTTTTTCATGTGATTCTATGAAAATCTAACTTGAGTGTAAAAATAAAATTCATTGTAATGTTTCAGTAAAGTGCTGCAATAAATGTTGAAGGTTAAACTGCTGAGTTTTCATTTAAACTGCTTTACAAGTGTGTAGTTAGAGATAGTTAGAGATGTAGTTTATTTTTATCCAATCCAATTCCCCAGTTCTGAGCAAATGCCACTTGTTACATGGCTATATCTTACTCATAGGACTATTTATCCGTAGGTATACTGCATGTATTCACCAATACACAATAGGATATCCTTCTTTCTCCTCTCACTTTCTTGTTCCTGCCCCAGGAACCAGATGTTTATACATCTAGTACACACGGACCTGTGTGTCTGGCCTGATGAATTAAATCCACTCATATTTTAGTTCTGTTCTCAGTTTCCACCTTCATATTCACCAGCTAGTCGCTATTATTTTCTGTCTGCTGGCCAGGCAACATACAGTAGGTCTTTGAGGTTATTCACTGAAAAAATGCTGACAATGCTGAAACCAATATAAAGTAAAGTGGCAGGCCATTAAAACCAAAACAATCTACAAGATGCTAAAAGGCTGTGTAAAGAGGGGGAGAAGTACATAATGAGGTTATATTTCTCTGTGAGCACATCTCAAGTTTTCATTAGTCCTATTGGTAATAATAAAGATACTGATTTTATAGCTCTGGAAGTTGATGTCACACAATCCCAGAAATTATCAGTCATCTTACATTCCTTTAGTCCTGTTATGTGCATTCCACTTCTCATATCTGCCATCTGTCTTTTCATACTAGAACATGCATATCCACTGTTGTTAGTATCACCACACACTTACACATCAGACGAGAGCACATGGCAACAGGCTATCATCAGTCAAGCACACACAGTACATATTGTACATATGCACATTTCAAGGTTATGCAGGGTTACTACTGTCCAATAGCTACAGCTAATCCATGCCTGCCTGAGTCACTCAATCCATGAGCCCCTCATTTGTAATGCTGACCTCCTGCTACACATAGAACAGGGAGTGAGCGTAGTGGAAGGGGAGGCTGATTTGCGATGACACATTTTGGTTGCAGCTTCAGAAAGGAATGTGATCCCCATACAGACACACACACACACACACACACACACTGCCTTTTACAACAACACTATGCATACTGCGGGTTTAAGCTAATGGACTTCAAAGGGTGTCAGAGGGGCAGGAAAGGGGCAGGGGTCAAAAGCCTTGAAGGCAGAGAGGGGAAACACCACAGCGGTAAAGCACAAGCTCTGTTTAGCTAGAATATGAAAATACGGCCACACAGCTCAGAATGAGGAAAATATCACTTTACTGTTATTATTATTAATGGTTGTGACTGTCAGGAATTACGTGAGAGGAAATTGCGAACATATCTGTAGATAACGTCTTTTGAAAAAAAAAAAAGAATTAC